>VDFB02057441.1:0-54611 GCA_007258455.2 Sequoia sempervirens
TCCAAATTACTAGGATTCAAGACCAAAATAGAATGTTTGAGATATAAGTGAAGACCTCCTATGTACTTTAACAAAATATCCTAGGTGTAAAAAGGTACATTTAATGCAATAGCCTTCTTTTTGAATTCATGGGTGTACTCTTGGACAATTTGACTTTTCCCTTGTTTAAACACTTGCCAATTCATCATTAACTGCTGCATGTGACCTAAGGGATATAATTGCTTTTTAAGAGCATTAATAAATTCTGACCAAGACAAATTGACTCTACCATGCTGTGAAATTTCTGCTCTAGTCCTACTCTCCCACCAGGTAAGAGCTGAACCTCCCAACCAAAGAGTGGCTAACTAGATCCTGGAAGCATCATCAAAGAGGTTTTGAACTCTACAATAGACTTCTACTTGCTGAATCCAGTCATCTAGTTTTTCAGCATCTAATTTACCATAATACTTAGGTAGTTCAAATTTAACATCCAATTTAATCTGAGGCTTATTTACACCCTTAAAAGGATTAACAGAAAGAGAATGTGTAGAAGAAGAAGGAGAAGGTGGAGAAGAAGGAGGAGTAGACGATGGAGATTTTGGGGGTTCATCACCACCTCCTGATTGCTTCTTCTTGCTTTTACTGTCCCCATGATCTTCTTCACGTTTCATGCATTCTTCCCTTTCTTTAAGTAGCATCTCCAACGCAACTCTCATATGCCAGAAAGATCTTCGAAACTCTTGCTCACTGAGTTCTTCGGGTACCTCCATTCCAAACACATACATTTTCAAAAAAGTTCTTCGTTTCTTGATCTCAGGATTATATTCCTCAAACTTTCCTTTGCCCTTCTAAATCCTGGATCTTGTTAGCATTCAAAACCAACTAAAATAATAGTCACCAAAAGCTCTGATACTAACTTGATCTGATTTAGGATCTAGACTAATTGCGTATTTGAATGCTTAATTATAACAACTTAATGGAATTACAATTCATGCATACATTATTGAAATTATGCATTAAAAAATTAAGGTGAAAAAACAAAATTGAGAGAGAAGAAGAGGGAAAGTGCAAACGATCTGATAAAAAAGTTCGCCACAAATGTGACTACGTCTCTGGGTCCGCTCCAATAGAGTGAGACTGATCCAATAAATCTCCAAAATAGAAATTACAATTGCACCAAGACCATTCCTTCTAGCATTTCAGAAACATGACAATACTCCGATGTACAAAAACTGGCTCAAGATCTCCTCAAGATCCCTCTTTCGTATCACCTGTTTCTCTACTTCACCACTTAACTCCTAAGAGCTTACATTTCCCCCTTTTTATACATAAAATATATGCCTAAAAAGGCTTAACCAAAATAATAAATGCCTAAGCCCCCTTCAATAGTTCGTACAATGCCCCATTTGTCCTTTAGACCCCTTTAGATTAAATGGTTAGGAGGTTTACAACAAAAATAGCCTATTTACTATGGCTCAGCCCATAAACACACAAAAAATAAAACAAACCCTATACATATTTAAAAGGCATATCAATGGCCTGTCGGTGACAAAATATTTTGGTACCCGGGTGGTCGGCAGTTCCAACCCCGCCTGCCTGCCTTTTGTCTATATCCACCACAAACGAGCTCAAGAAAACAAACCCGTTACACATCTATTTGAGGGTTGTTTGGTGCAATAGTTTCCAACTGTTTCGGTATCGGGCGTGTCACGGGGTCGAATCCCCCAAGCAGTCTTTTGTTAGTTAAACTAACTATCTTGCCAACGCTAAAGGACTGCACCAACGGGGCACCACGTGGCACCTCCTAATTGGGCCACATGGTGTCCTCTGATTCCTTGACTATGTTGACTGTATGCTAATGTGGCTGCGGATGTGTTCACCACCATATGTTGACTGGGATGGCATTGTGCTCTTACTCAGATGACACTGTGCTTACTGACTGGAGTACGAAGATGCCACGTCACCTGTATGGATGGAAACGTGTCACCTAATGATTGGTCCATACAAGTGCCATGTGTCATACCTAGGTTGGTCCACATCGGATTCCGTACAAGACGGATTGATTGATAACGTCTCCCATTATACCACCAAGTCAACTAAACTTTGACTGCCCATATTTGAAGCATACGACGTCGGATTTCGATGAAATGAACGTTGCCAGAATCGTCTTGACGAGCCCTTTGATTTGATGCTACTTCTATTGATTTCTAAGACAATCATTTTTTTGCCTCTTGGATGACCCCTGATGATAGTTTGACCCAAATTTTGATTGGCCATAACTTGAGAAAACAGACTCCTTTTCGCTCTGTTCAAGTTGCGTTGGAATCAGGACATCGAGCTCTTTCTGATGGGGCTGAATTCTTGAGCATTGGAGATTCTTCAATTTTTAGTGAAAATATCCTCCGGATTAGGCCTCCCCATTGGAGAACTTTTGGACCTCCAAAAGTGGCATTTATTCAAACATGAAGTGAGGACTTGGCCTCCCCACTTGTCCTGTATCATCTGTACATTTGTGTACCTGACTCACAATCACAATGAAGACTGCAACAACATTTTTGAACATAAACATCACTTTATCACTTCCATAAGCATCTACATCAACTGTTGTAGCCACTAACCAACAAACATTGAATAGCATCAAGCTAAACAAAAATGCAGATAAGAAGGAGAACAACTCAACAACATATCAATCTTTTGTAACAAAAACATTTTTACCCAAGGATCCATCAATGCTTTCAATCGCCATTCCCTCATGTTGTACTGTGGGTGCATCCTACAACATCTGACCCTGGTTAGCTACTCCAAGTTCCTGTCTAGAACCACTTGTGCTGACAGAAAGAAGAGTTAAATCTTTACTTGCATTAATCACCCTCTTTTATTGCCCTGTGTTTGTAAAAGAACGATTAGTCTTAATCCTGTGAGAATGTACAATATACTATATGCCATCTTTAAACAAATGATAATGATTCTTTTCCATGTAGAAAATAGCTTTCTGATCATATAGGTAAGGGCTACCCAGAACTATCCCACATATATCTAGTGGAACCACATCAAATTGTACTTCATCCACAATTTTACTAGTGATTGCAAATCTCAAAGTGCATTGTCTTGTTACTTGCAACTTATCATTCTCACAAATCCAGCCTAGTGGATAAGGTTTCTTAAGTAGTGTAGTTTTCAATCCCAAGTTTCTTACAACATCTTCATAAATTAAGTTAACTTTAGAACCACTATCTATGAGTGCATCAATTTTAATGTTCTTAGCAACAACCCTTAAATGAAATAGATCATTCATTTTCTTATCTTCAGAGACATTGTTAACTTCAAAAGTAGAAGCACAACTATCAAAGGAAACAATGGAAATAGGGGCTTTACCTTTCAAACCCATAGCTGTTATCTTAGTTTCATCATCAGAAATGAAACCAAGATCCATAACAACATTTGTGGCTTTCTCCTTACCTATCTATTTCTGATTCTGTCTCTGAGCCCACTTAGGCTTCAATTCTGGATGCAACTTCCAACAGTGATCTTCATCATGACCCTTCTTGTCACAATGAGAGCAAGAAAGCCTGCCATCCTTCTTTATTGTAGCTGTCTTCTTTCCTTTCCTTGTCTCTGCAACCTTAGATGATTTCTTTACAGAGTTGTCATTATCAAACTTATCAATAAAAGAACCCTTTCCTTTTGACTCTAAATGTATAGCTTGGACACAAACTTCATCCAAATTACTAGGGTTCAAGACCAGAATAAAATGTCTAAGATATAAGTGAAGACCTCCTATGTACTTTAACAAAATATCCTGGGTGTAGAAAGGTACATTTCATGCAATAGCCTTCTTTCTAAATTCATGGGTGTACTCTTGGATAGTTTGACCTTTCCCCTGTTTAAACACTTTCCAATTCATCATTAACTATTGCATGTGACCTAAGGGATATAATTGCTTTTTAAGAGCATTAATACATTTTGACCAAGACAAATTGACTCTACCATGCTGTGAAATTTTTGCTCTAGTCCTACTCTCCCACCAGGTAAGAGCTGAACCTCCCAACCAAAGAGTGGCTAACTAGATCCTGGAAGCATCATCAAAGAGGTTTTGTACTCTACAATAGACTTCTACTTGTTGAATCTAGTCATCTAGTTTTTTAGCATCTAATTCACCACAATACTTAGGTAGATCAAATTTAACATCCAATTTAATCTGAGGCTTATTTACACCCTTAAAAGGATTAACATAAAGAGAATGTGTAGAAGAAGAAGGAGAAGGAGGAGAAGGAGGAGCAGAAGATGGAGATTTTGGGGGTTCATCACCACCTCCTGATTGCTTCTTCTTGCTTTTATTGTCCCCATGATCTTCTTCACGTTTCATGCGTTCTTCCCTTTCTTTAAGTAGCATCTCCAACGTAGCTCTCATATGCCAGAAAGCTCTTCGAAACTCTTGCTTATTGAGTTCTTTGGGTACCTCCATTCCAGACACATACATTTTTGAAAAAGTTCTTCGTTTCCCGATCTTAGGATTATATTCCTTAAGCTTTCCTTCACCCTTCTGAATCCTGGATCTTGTTAGCATTCAAAACCAACTACAATAATAGTCACCAAAAGCTCTGATACCAACTTGATCTGATTTAGGATCTAGACTAATTGCGTATTTGAATGCTTAATTATAACAACTTAATGGAATTACAATTCATGCATACATTATTGAAATTATGCATTAAAAACTTAAGGTGAAAAAACAAAATTGAGAGAGAAGAAGAGGGAAAGTGCAAATGATCTAATAACGGATTTTGCCACAAACATGACTACATCTCCAGGTCTGCTCCAATAGAGTGAGACTGATCCGATTAATCTCCAAAATAGAAATTAAAATTGCACCAAGACCATTCCTTCTAGAATTTTGGCAGCATGACAATACTCTGATGTACAAAAAATGGCTCAAGATCTCCTCAGGATCCCTCTTTCGTATCACCTATTTCTCTACTTCACCACTTAACTCCTAAGAGCTTACATTTCCCCCTTTTTATACATCAAATATATGCCTAGAAAGGCTTAACCAAAATAATAAATGCCTAAGCCCCTTTCAACAGTTCGTACAATGCCCCATTTGTCCTCTAGACCCCTTTAGATTAAATGGCTAGGAGGTTTACAACAAAAATAGCCTATTTGTTATGGCTCGACCCATAAAAAAACATTAAAAGAAAATAAACCCTACACATATTTAAAAGGCACATCGATGACCTATCAGTGACAAACTATTTTGGTACCTGAGGGGTCGGTGGTTCTAACCTCGCCGGCCTGCCTTTTGCCTATATCCACCGCAAACGAGCTCAAGAAAACAAACCCGTTACACATATCTATTTGAGGGTTGCGTTCAACGCAACGGTTGCCGACTGTTTCGATATCTGGCATGTCATGGGGTCGAATCCCCCAAACAATCTTTTGTTAGTTAAACTAACTATCTCGCCAATGCCGAAGGACTACACCAACGGGGTGCCACATGGCACCTCCTGATTGGGCCACGTGGCATCCTCTAACTCCACTATGCTGACTCAGATGTTGACTGTATGCTAACATGGTGATGTATGTGTTCACCACCGTATGTTGACTGGGATGCCATTGTGCGCTGACTCGGATGACACTGTGCTTGCTGGCTGGAGTACGAAGATGCCACGTCACCTGTACGGATGGACACGTGTTACTAATGATTGGACCGTACAACTGTTATGTGTCATACTCTGGTTGGTCCACATCGGATTTTGTATAGTACAGATTGATTGATGACATCACCCATTGTCATGGGGTCGAATCCCCCAAACAATCTTTTGTTAGTTAAACTAACTATCTCGCCAACACCGAAGGATTGCACCAACGGGGTGCCACGTGACACCTCCTGATTGGGCCATGTGGAATCCTCTAATTCCTTAACTATGCTGACTCAGATGTTGACTGTATGCTAACATGGTGATGGATGTGTTCACCACCGTATGCTGACTGGGATGCCATTGTGCGCTGACTCAAATGACACTGTGCTTGCTGACTAGACTATGAAGATGCCATATCACCTATCGGATGGACACGTGTCACCTAATGATTGGCCCGTACAACTTCCATGTGTCATACTCTAGTTGGTCCACATTGGATTTCGTATAGTATAGATTGACTGATGATGTCACCCATTGTACCACCAAGTGAACTGAACTTTGACTGCCCATATCTCAAGCATACGACATCAGATTTCGACGAAACGAACATTTCCGGAATAATCTTGACAAGCCCTTCGATTTGATGCCACTTCCATCAATTTTTGAGACAATCATTTTTTTCCTCTTGGACAACCCTTGATGATAGTTTGACCCAAAGTTTGACTGGCCATAACTTGAGCAAACAAACTCCTTTTCGCTCTGTTCAAGTTGCGTTGGAATCAAGACGTTGAGCTCTTTTTGATGGTGTTGAATTCTGGAGCATTGGAGATTCTTCATTTTTTAGTCAAAATATCATCTAGATCAAAAATAATTCATCACGCAGTTCCCATTCCTCTAGTTCCTTCAAAGCACTCATTTCTTCTCTAAGGGAAACCTCAAAAAGACCATATTCCCTAATTTGGCGGGTGATAGAATCCAAGAGGGATTATGCAACCATCTAAGCCTGAGAGATATTACCAAATCAAAATCTATTCCACTTCTTGAGTTGGATCTTCACAAATTGTGACCTTTTGAAAAAGGAGTACATCGCCATTCCAAAGGCCAGTTTACCTCTTATCCACCATCCCATCATAAGATCTTGTAGCAGGGAATCACACAACCAAATTAGCTGGAACTTAAATAAATGGTTCTTTTTAGCCCCCACCAAGGTAGCTAAAAATTTGATAGGCTAGTGATCTAAACACGACCACTTCAATATCTTAGAGTTGTATGCCTAGTTGTTTTTTAAGCCAATAACTAGACACCAAAAATCTATCTAGCCTCTCTAAAATATAATCCTTGCCACATCTTGTGTTACTCTAGGTGAACAATCCATTCTTAGGATTTATGTCAACTAGGTTCAAAGATGAAATATTATCTCTTAGAATAATGGAGGGATCCAATTTTTCCAGTCCCCGCTCTTTTCCTCCAGAGTGACAGTAACATTGAGGTCCCCACCCAAGATACACTTGGATGGAAAGGAGCTAAGGATTGAATGTACCAAATATGGGACCATAGATCAGTTTTACCAAGAAAATTAGTTGGGGCATAGACATTGGAAAACATGAAAATATCACCAACCTCCAAGCTAGAAAATACCCCAAAAATTGAAGATCTTCTAGAGAGCCACCATAGGGGAGAAATCTTTAGTAGATTCTATAAACAAGCAACTCCCCTAGCATTTCCTTGAGCACCAATGCACTGACAATGACATCTCCACCACAATTTGGTAGCCATATTGTACATACTATCAATTGATAACTTTATCTACTAAAGAAATATTATATCTAGTGTTCATGAGCTCTAATTATATCATGGACAACTTTTTGTCTAGGGATGTTATTCAAGCCCTTTAAATTCCAAGAGAGAATGATCATTAATGAGAATTGGAGAAGTGTGAGTCAATAGTTTTGATTCACCCAGATTCCACCAACTTCTCCCCTATCAAATTAATTTTTTCTTGATCCTTCTTCCATCCAACTTTAAAATATTTCTTATGCATTGGAATCCCTAGAATTCAACTTGGATAGTCCTCAAGAGGGGCCTCCCACTGCATAGATGGACACAAAGTTGGCTCCTAGGATTTCTTGTGCATTGGAATCCCCTCTTGGTTTATCACCAAATTACTAGCCTCACTGATACATCCCTTTTGGAATCCCCTCTTGCTAATCCAAAGTATCTAAAACATCAAAATGATTGAATACCCCTTCACCCCGACTATCCTTCAAAGGAATTTGTAGCCCTCCACCCTTGTTTCAGGGTTTTATTGGAATAAAGCCATCCTTATCTGCATCCTCCATCAAGATACCTAAGATTTCCCTTTGTCTACCTTAGGTGCTTGATAAAGAGGCACACAAGATTGGACCCTTGTTGGGTTAACCCTAGGACACTTCCTCAATAAGTGCTCATATTCATGACACACCCGAAATCAAAATGGAAGAGCTTCATAATCTAGCTGCTAAATCCAGGAAGAAGAACCAAGCCAAATTTCTAAATTATTTGGTAATAGTTTATTTAAATAAATTTAAATGCAAATTTGAGAAAAGTAAATAACTTTTTTATCTAGAGTTTGCTAGGACAGATCCATTGGATTGCAAAGAAGTAACACAATCATATGAAGAATTTAATTGCTTCAAAACTCTAATGGGAACCAAGGGAGTCACGCCCAAACAAACTCTTGATGGGAGCTCCTATGTAGGATTGAAGCCAACATGCCAATGTTCGATGAAAAGGCCAACTTGATTAGAGAAATAGGGCCCTCCCTCAAAGGCCTTATTTCTATTCGCTAGGAAATTGAATGCCACCATGAAATAGTTATTTGCAACCATCATCACCTCCATCTCACACTCACGGTTCCATGCTCATTGAGCCCAAGCTTCGAATGAGAGGAGAGGAACCTTGATCCCCATAAAATTGAAAATTAATACATGGTTAGCCAGATAGTTTAAAATATATTCCTCTACCAATTCTGGTTGAATCACCAGAATCGGATGGTCATGGATTCTTTTCAAACACCCATTTAATTTTGGGATACAAGGAACTATGTTCTACAATGAACCCTCCCCACTCATTTTTTTTTTTAAAATCATCTGCATTCATATGCTTGATCAAGGATGGGTCATTCCTTATCAAAATATCCATTTATGGCACATTTTTCTTAAGCTTTGAGCCTTCCTCTAAGGCCATATCACCTACAAGAAAAACTAGAAAAAGAAGACCTACATAAGAAACCCCTGCACACCCCACAACTTAGGTGCAAAACACAACAAAAGGAAATGTCCAAAAACTAATTGCAACCCCCATAACACACTAGGATACCCCACACACCAAAAACCCTCCCCTCCACGTGCATGAAGAACAAAAAATGGTGGCGCAGGTCGCAACTAGGGCCTGTGTGCCCTAGCTTGCAGCACAAAGATAAGCTCTCCCATCACCATCTTAGTCTGAACTAGTAGTACAATATTTTAAATTTTTATAATCAAAATTTAAAAAGTTAAAAGATTCCATAGCTTTTAAGTCACATTTTGATATTTTTCTCTTATTAATTATTTTAATCACAATCTCTCATATTTTCTCTATTTTAGCTTTTCAATAAATTAAAAATGACTCAAATATGATAAAAAAGTTTGCATTCATTAATCCACAATTCTTTAAATACAAAATAATGTCATTTATCAAATAGGACAATAAATAGATAAAAAAAAAAGTGACATGAAAATAAATTTGCACTATTAAGTTTTTCATAGTCAAAATGAAAATGTTACAAGATTTCATACCTTAAGTGAGACTAATAATACTATTCACAACTATCATCCAAAAGAAGATAGATAAATTAATTTTGATATTTTTTATTATAATTAATTTTAAAAATATTTTAAACTAGTAGATACAAATTTTATTTATTTAATTAATAATTATTTTAATCACAACCTCTCATATTTTCTCCATTTTACCTTTTCAATAAATTAAAATTGACTAAAATATGATAAAAAAAAATAATTAAAGTACAATTCTTTAAAAAGAAATAATGTCATTTTTATCAAATAGGAGAATAAAAAGAATAGAAAATAGGTAAAAATAAGTTTTGCACTATTTACTTTTTTATAGTCAAAATAAAAAATCTTAAAAGACTCCATAGGTTAAGTTAGAGTAATATTAATATTCACAACTATCATTCAATATAGTGGTAGATAAATTAATTTTGATTTTTTTTATTATTGTTAATTTTAAAAATATTTTAAACTAGTAGATGCAAATTTTATACATTTAATTATTAATTATTTTGATCACAATCTCTCAAATTTTCTCCATTTGATCTTTTCAATAAATTAAAATTGACTCATAAAAAAATTACATTCATTAGCCCACAAATTTTTAATGAAAATTAATGTCATTTTTATCAAAGAGGTCAATAAATAGAATAAAAAAAGGGTGAAAATAAGTTTATACTATTAAATTTTTATAGTCAAAATAAAAAAATGTTAAAAGATTCACAACTATCATCCAATAGAATGGTAGATATATTAATTTTGATATTTTTTATTATTGTTAATTTTTAAAATATTTTAAACTAGTAGATGCAAATTTTATTTATTTAATTTTAATTATTTCAATTGTTGGAAATAAGATGCCATTTAATTGCAAATCCTAAACATTAATTATTTCATGTATCTCCTAAGTTCTTGGAATGTGTTCAACAACACTAAGATTAGGACGAGATTAATATTTGATGAAATAAATCATGAAATTGACATTTGTAGTTATTCCTAAATAATAGGAACATGTGGGTGCACACATGGTAAGGTGACACTCACCTTGAGTTCAGTTAACTATTTAGAGTAAGAGATAACACTTCTAAATGCATGTAAAGATCCTAGGAGTTAGGGTTTGATGTTTGCATGCATGAAGTTCAGTTCAGATTAGTTCAGTTCAATTTAGTTTAGTTCAGTTCAGAATCAGTTTAGTTTAGTTTAGTTCAATTCAGTTATGGTTCAGTTGTCTTCAGTTCCTTTTAGTTGAATGCTAGTTGAATTCAATTAACTTGGAATGCATGGCTAATAACTTGAGTTGTATGATAGATAATAGGGACTACCTCTAGTTAACAAGGGTTGACCATTATTGCATGAATGGTATTGAGTAAATGTTTCAGTTAACAAGAAATCACTTGGAGCCAACTTGGGCGCCCAAGATGCTTTCTTGGATTTACTTCTTTTGCATGTTGAGATATTTCTGAAGGCTCAGTTAAGTAGGATTACTTATGGGTGCCAACTTTGGGGAAGAGCTTTGGAATTATCAACATAATGAAGGTCCAGTTGCCACTTCAATTTAGGATGCCCAAATGCATGAAGATGATCATTAGACATTGTTCTTCACAGGATAACCCTATTTGCATGAGATAAGCGTACCTTTTAGGATAGGGCTTGAGCATTGTAATTGTAACTCATGTTGAGTTTACAAAGCTAATTAAAGACTATTTATCTCAAGCAAGTTGAAGAGAGTTGGTTATCAGTTTTATTGTAAGTTATGAAGAAGATTGGTGAAGGAAAAATAAGCATTCTCAAGCAAGAATTGGAGCTATTGTATTTCAGAGATTGAATAATAGAATAATTCTTGGTGGAGTTTTTTCCCGAAATGGTTTCTCCACAGTACATCTTGTGTAATCTTTCTAATATCCTGTCTAGTTCTTCTATCAACTTCTGTCTACATTCTACAACAGTAAAATGGATTAATTAAGATAATCACCCACAAAGAATATATGTAACAAAGAAAAAGCTTATTTAGATCAGCAATATTAAAATTTTACATAGTATTACGCTAAGAAAACACCTCATTTTTCAACATCAATCACAATCTCTCATATTTTGTCTATTTGACTTTTTTAATAAATTAAAATTGGCTCATAAAAAAATATATTTATTACCCCACAATTCTTTAAATGATACTATTCACAACTATGATCTAATAGAATGATAGATAAATTAAAAAATATACATTAGAAAATGATAGATAAATTAAAAAATATACATTAGAAAATTTGGTCAAACTATTTTAATTCTAGCATCTCATTAGCTCATCTATTATCAAGACCCAAGGAATGCAATAGTATTTGAATTAAAGTTAAGATGTTTTCTAATTCAAATAGTCTAATTCACTATAATTAAATTGTGTAAATGTCGTGTCTTTGATATTTCAACTGCTCTCAATTTTTTATGTTTTCCAAATTAAAAAAAAATCGATATTAAATAGCTTAATAATAAATAAGGATAGGCTGAGTAACTTGTTTGATGCTAAAATTATATTTTCTAAGCAAAATAGTCTCATTTCCCTATTTTTCAACTACTCTCATTTTTCCTGTTTTCCAAATAAAAAATAAATCTATATTAAATAGCTAAACCAATGACAAATGTCAATGGAATGAGTAACATGCTCAACACTAAAATTATGTCTTCTAGAAAGCAGTCTTATTCAATATAATTGAGGTGTGTAAAATACTGAATATCATGTATTTGATGTTTCAACTACTCACTTCCCTGTTTTTCAAATAAAAGAAACTTATATTAGCTATCTGAATCCATGGTAAACGCCGAAGGTCCTGGTAACCTGTTGAACGTAAAAATTATCTATATAAGGCGATTGAAGAAGCAGAGTAATCTTCAACTTCGACACAGAATGGTGAAGATCTATGGTCTGCCTATTTCGACCTGCACAACCAGGGTGTTGGCATGCTGCCATGAAAAGGAGGTTGACTATGAGCTTGTCCCTGTTAATCTCATGGCAGGGGCCCACAAACAAAAACCTCATCTGGATCTCAATGTAAGTTGTTTTTGCCCCCAAAGGTTTATATGTGACTCCAGTTGCGTTTAGTATAAGGCTTATGAATCTTAAAAATTTATGTGCAGATGAAAGTTTTTTTGACACTGGTTTTATTTTTTCTTTTGATCTGTGCAGCCCTTTGGACAGATACCTGCACTTCAAGATGGAGACCTAACCTTATTTGGTGAGGATGTTTGCAGTTTTGAGTTCTTGCTGGTTGTCCCTGATTTTCTTGGAATACCCATTTGGTTTAATGAACTAGTGAAGACTAAAGTTTAGGACCTCTTATTGTATTTGTGAGATCTCATTTGGTTTAATGAAATTGTTAAGACTAAAATTTAGGACCTATTGTATTTGTAACATCTCTATCTCTGAGCTACTGACAGTTTTTGTGATTATATCTTTCGGTAAACTCTTCATTACAGTTCAAGTATTACCCATTTATCCAGCTTAATTTGTAGTCTGTTCTCAGTTTGATTTAGTTTCAACTTATGATATTGCTATCAGAATTCAATTGTGTAGTTTTTCGAGTCAAACTCATTAACCCATGTTCCATGTTTCAAGAGTAGTGGTTCACAAGAACCCATCTCTCATGATAATGAATGGTCCACTTAGCACTCAATGCATCTAGATGATGCTCATAGAGGTGAAGCTAGGCCTTCCAAGGAGATCACCCATCCCAGTAGGGTCAATCTTCTTTATATGAAAGAAGCTTTAATGCTGCTTGGGTTTATAACTAGGAGTTTTAGAATGTTATTCTTTTGCAGAATGTAATTTTTATAGTTTACGTTATTAGAATCAATTGTGTTTTGGATTTGACTGAGTGATCTTGATTTTTTGAATCAAATTTGATGATTTTTCTTCTCTTGTTTTCTGTTTTCTGATGATGGACCATAGAATTTGATGCAAAATGTAGAAGAAAACTTGCACAATCATATCCAGAAACAATTCATGCTTTAATGCTGTTTGGGTTTATCATTAAGAGTTTAGAATGGTATTTCTTTGCAGACGTGTAATTTCTACAATCTATAATATTAGAATGAATTGTTTCTGGATTTGATTGTGTGACCTTAATTTTTTGGATCGAACTTCATAATTTCTATTCTCTTGCTTTCTATTCTCTGATGACAGATCATAGATTTTGATCCGAAATATAGAAGAAAAAAAACTCACACAATCAAATCCACAAACAATTTGTGCTAATGTTATCTCCCGACTCTTCCTGAATTGATAACCGGATTCAATTGAACAAATATCATGGTCAACAAACTTTGTTAATTTGGAGGTATTTTCCACAGGGTGTCAAATTATGATATTGCTATCAGGATTCAATGTGTAGTGTTTGAGTCAAACTCATAGACGCATGTTTCATGAATAGTGGTTCACAAGAACCCATCTCTCATGATAATGAATGACCCACTTCGCACTCATTGCATGTAGATGATGCTCGCATTAGACCTTCCCAAAAAGTCACCCATCCCAATACTACTCTGTCAAACTTTTTTCCCTACATTGATCCATTCAAAGTTGCTCTTGAGGTCTTAAGAAATTATAATTAAGTAAAGCCATACGGCTACCAAAGTTGCCCTTCCTGAGATTCCTTATATGCATTCATTTTCTTGGAACAGAGTCGAGGGCAATCACAAGGTATCTGAGCAAGAAACAGCAAGGAAAAGGCCCGGAGCTGTTAGGAGGTACACTGGCAGAGCAGGCCATGGTGGACGTGTGGTGTAATGTGGAGGCACACCATTTCAGTGCGCCCAGCACTGCAGTTGTGCTACAGACTGTCATACTTCCAATTAAAGGAGGAAAGACAGACGAGGAGATAGTTAAGACCAACGTGGAGAAGCTGAGCAGCGTGTTGGACGTGTATGAAGAGAGGCTGGCTAAAAACAACTACTTGGCAGGGGATTTCTTCAGCCTGGCAGACCTTCACCATCTGCCATATATTCACTACTTAGTTAACGCTGCAGGGAAGGGTGAGCTCATATCGAGCAGACCCCATGTCAACGCATGGTGGGAACGCATCTCTACCCGACCTGCTTGGCAGAAGGTGGCACAAAACATGAAGAGATAAATACGCTTTTATTAGGCCTTTGACTGAAAGGTTTGAAATGTTATCACTCAATAGCAGGAGACTATTACGTTCTATGGAATTAAAAACTAGTATAATATATTAAATAAATAAGTGTGGCCTAGTAGCCATTGCTTGTCTTTGTAGTATTGCAATTAGAAGTTTGTAGAGTAAAAAAAATATATATATAAACTTAATGAAGGTGAATAAAATTAAATGTATATTTGTTAGTTATTGTATTTTAGTTATGTTTTATTTGTTAAGTAGTGATGGTTGTTTTAAATAATTGGTAACAAAATAAATTTATGAGATGTTAGAATTAAAATAATTTGATATTTTTTTTCAAATTTGTTTTAAAATATCAAAATTACTATTGGGTAATAGTTGTGATGTAAGTTATATAATTTTTTATTTTTTTCATTTTGATTATAAAAATGTTAATAGTGCAAATTTATTTTCATGATACTTTTTAATTATGTTTATTGTCTTTTTGATTAATGATTATTTTTTATTTAAAGGTTGTGAGTCAATAACTAATTTTTTAATCATATTTGAGTCAAATTTTAATTTATTGAAAATGTGAAATAGACAAAATATGAGATATTGTGATTAAAATAATTGATAATAAAATAAATAAAATTTACATCTATTAATTTAAAATATTTTAACAAATAATTATAAGAAAACTAATATTTAATAAAGGATAATGAATAATTATCCATTTTTAATCTATTTTATATCTATTTGCTTGATAGTTACCAAAAAAATGTTGTATTTGTAAATTTTAACATTTATTTATCAATTTAAAGTTAAATATGTATTCATGTTCAAATATAATTATTAAATTGCACCATATTTAGAACTATAATTATCATTTGGTATTGCCTCTTTTTGATTATTATTTGCAACACAAATCTAATTGTCCAATTATTTGGTTCTTTTATTTTAATGTTTAAACAACATTTAAAAATAAAAGTTTGAAAATAATTAACAATTTCATCTTTAGTATGTGACATGATTTAATAAATTTCATTATATTAGTGTTCGAAAATCAATTATTCTAACAACAATACTTTAAATCAACTAGCATTATACATGTTAGACACACATGACAACTGAGAGGGGGGCGCGTGGTTGAATCAGTTTTGCATTAAAACCTTTAAACCCTTATTAAGTATTAGCATGAATGTAAACAAATGAAACAACAACACATCCGCAATCATTCACAATAGAACACTAGATTTTTACGTGGAAAACCCAATAAGGGAAAAACCAAGATGATGATTAAATTACTATATGAAAATCAAAACCGATTACAAGAGGCTCACTATCTGAAGGGCTCATTGCCTAAAAAGGAAAGGCTAACTGCCAAGGGCTCACTACCCAGGAAGATCACTTCTTTCAAATTACAAAGAAACAACTACAAGGAGGCTCACTACCTCAGAGAAACAAGAGAAACTAGTCACCACAATGACTCTTCACCATCTGCAACCTTCGACTCATTGCCTCTAGTGACTTTTGGCACACTAAACTGTAGACACTCACTACTTCTGATAATCTTAGGCATTCTTGCTTGCACTTAGATCTCAACACATGATCACACATACATCATTCCATGCCATACACTTCTCCAAAACTCTGACATTGCATATACATCTTCTACAACCTTAAATAACCTTCTCTAAGTCAACTTCATTGAAACATATGCACCTCAAACGTGTTACCACCAAATAGGTTGGCACCAAACACCTCCACAGTAGAAAGAAGTGAAGGTGGACCACATCAAGGGTTAACTGAGACCCAAATATACATCAACATGCTACACCAGGTTCCCACAAACCATGAAGAACATTTGCAAATAGCCCTAACACACCAAGTTGGCCAAACCAACATTAAAACTATCAAGTAACCAAATTCACACTTATCCAAGATGAAAAACATCTTGCAGAATGTGTAGCAATAGTACGCAACATCCTATAATTTATTCCAACACCAAGGTTCAATATTCAAAAACACTAGCGCAACCACATGACACTAAGAATACTAGATCATCATATGCAACCAGTCAAACTGGCACTAGATTTCAACACATGAACCAAGCTTGCAAAGCAACTGAACACTAAACACACCAAGGGAAGCTAGGTATAGGCATTATTAGCACATTCCCAAATCCACAAGACAAGAAACTTCAACACAAAGAAATGTCTAGAGAAATTCTATTTCTCCCAAATATCCTTCTTCACAAGACAAAGATAGTCCAACACACTATCAAACATAACTTCCACTATGGCACGATCCAGAACCTGAAACTCTGTATATAATGCCTTTCAAGAATTCTATTCATCATGTTCAAACCATAAAAGCACATCTTCAAGAATGAAGAAATGCAGAGCAAAATACTGAACACTTTTTAGTCACCTTCTACAATCTTTAGGCAATTTTTCTCAAAAGCACTTGGAAACAAAGTAACCCTGCTGCATCATCAACACCTGGTCAACACCATACACACTCTCTTAACATATCCACAGTAGAGGTTGACATCAATGAAAACATTGATGATAACATAGTGCAACAATCTCCCCCTTTTTCATTGATGACAATATTTGCTAAAAAACTATCAACAACAAACTCAACTCTGTATCTCCAATACTCAAACAACTCTCACCCTTACTTGAGCATTTATTTCCCTAAGTTTTTCAAACTTCTCTCTCTCCCTCTTTTCCTATGTTTTTTCACACTTCTCTCTCTCCCTTTGACATTAATGGTAAAGGGCAACACCTGCATACAACACTTTGGGCACAAGATATGCCCCCCTGGCTGCACTAGCCAAAGACACCACTACCTGCTCCCCCTGATAGGTAGCCTTCATTAGTCCAAGACAAATAATAGATCTTGAATTTCTCCTCTAGATAGATGCACAATCTTATACATCTATTTGGAAGGAGGGCAATAACCCCTAGCTTATGTATGAGATAAGTTCAAATTTATATTTTGGAAGAGCCTTTGTGAAGATGTTTGCTATTTGATCATTTGTAGGCACATACTCCAACTTAACTTCCTTCTCAACAAATTTCTCTCTTAGAAAGTGTTACTAGATAGAATTATGCTTTGTTCTTGAATGCATTACGGGTTTTTTGGAAATGTTGATAGCACTTGTATTATGGGTTCATCATATGATATTTTGATATCTTTCAATGTCTACTTCATCCACAACACTTGTGTATAGCAAGATGCCACAATAATTTTACCTCTGCAATAGATAATGACACTAAATTCTACTTCTTACTTATCTAAGAAACTAGCCTATTTCCAAGGAAGAAAATAACCCCACTTGTACTTCTTCTATCATTCACACAACCTGCCCAATCTACATCTATATAAGCACTCATAGAGAAGTTACTATCCTTAGAATACCATAGACCATAGCCTAAAGTTCCCTTAAAATATCTTAATATCCTTTTGACTATTGCCACATGTGATTCTCTAGGATCTTCTTGAAATCTTTCCATAAGACATACTGCATGCATAATATCATGTCTAGTTGTAGTTAGATATAGTAATCCACCAATCATGGATCTATACTTAGTCTGATTTGTCTTATAAGACTCATCATTTTTTCTTATTTTACAACCAGTAACCATGGGAGTACATACTAGTTTAGAATCCTTCATTCCAAACTTCTTTAAAAAATTTCCTTTACATATTTTGATTGTGAAATGAATATACCTTTCTCTGATTGACTAATTTTTAGCCCAAGGTAGAAACTCATTTCCCCAAGCATTGATATTTCAAACTCATTTTGCATCTCCTTTGAAAACTTCTTACACATGGTCTCATTTCCTCCAATGATTATGTCATCAACATACACAACCACAATTAGGATTTGTTCTTTCTCAATTTTGAAGTAAAGGTTGTTGTCTATGGTACCCTTTTTAAATCCATGCTATAGTAAGTATCTTTCCAATCTTGCATACCAGGCCCTAGAAGCCTGTTTGAGCCCATATAATACCATCTTACACCTGCAAACCATATCAATATATTTTGATAACTAAAAACCTTTTGGTTGTTCAATGTACACTTCTTCTAACTCACCATTCAAAAATGCAAACTTTACATCCATCTTATATACCTTGAAGTATTTATGTTCCACAAAAGCCAAAAACATCCTAATAGCCTCCATTCTTGCTATTGGAGAAAAAGTCTTCAAAATCTATTCCTTCCACTTGTGAGTAGCCTTTACACATAATTCTAGCTCCTTGTTTTTGATAACTTCTCCATTCTCATTCAACTTGTTCCTAAAAAACCATTTAGTTCCTATCACATTTTTTTTTTGTGGTCTTGTGACTAGTTCCCATGTTTGATTCTTCTCAACTTGCCTTAGTTATTTTTTCGTAACTTTGATCCAATTTTCATCCCTATAGGATTCAATAACTATTTTAGGTATTATTTTAGAGAGTAAACAATAATTTACTTGATCCTCTGCTATAGTAGGTTTTCTTCTTGTCAGCATACCTTTTCTCTTGTCTCCAATTATTTGATCAGCCTTAGAATGATTTTTATACATATACTTAGAAGTCTTATGGTTTTTTTCCATAGCTTCTTCCTCTTCCACTAGCATCTCATTTTCTTCTTCTTATTCTCTGAAAAGGGGTTCATCAGATTCATATCCTTCTATCAACAATGAGTTCTGATATGATTCTTCATCCACCTTGATGCTTGCACTTTCAATTATCTTCTTTAGCCTCTTGTTTTAGCACCTGTATGCCTTGCTCTTTGTAGAGTATCCAAGGAATATTCCCTCATCTAATCTTGCATCAAAATTTCCTAAGTTTTCTTCATCCCTCTTGATATAACATTTACTTCCAAACACTTAAATATTTCACAGTAGGAGTTTTTCCATACCATAGCTCATAGGGGGTCTTTGAACTATTCACTCTTACTTGTCCTCTATTGAGAATGTAAACTATAGTATGAATAACTTATCTCCAATAGACATCTGATAAATTTGCTTCCTTCAACATGGTTCTTTTTCCTATTGAACTGTCCTAATCTTCCTTTCCACAACTCCATTCTGCTATGAAGTCCTAGGAGTTGATAAATTTCTTTTTATCTCATGATATTCACAAAAACTATTAATCTCATTTGACATGAACTCACCATCTCTGTCAGACCTTAAGCACTTGATTTTCAAATCCATTTCATTCTCAACCATAGATTTAAATGCTTTAAACTTATCTAGAGCTTCTGATTTTTCTTTGAGAAAGGTCACCCAAGTCATTCTAGAGTAATCATCTATTAACAACATAAAATACATTTCACCTTGAAAGCTTCTTGTTCTGGTAGGCCAGCATAGGTATGTATGCACCAACTCTATAGGTCCTATGGTAGAATATTTCTTAGTGTTGAACTTGTTCCTTGTCTATTTTCCAAGCTGACACTCTTTGCAAATTGTATTGATAAGATTTGTAATTATTAACAAGTCCCTCACAACATGATGAAAGTTGATCTTTACTAGGCTATCAAAATTGATATGACACATTCTTATGTGCCATAACCAACTTTCATTGATTTGAGTCATAAAGCACTTACCATCAACACTTTTGAGCTGATAAACATTTCCATTTGTCCTTGTTCCTGCCACAACCAAGTTTCTGGAGCTTCATTTTCTGATCTCACAACCATCATATTGAAACACCAGATTGTATCCTCTACTACACATTTTTCCTACATTAAGAAGATTATGCTAGAGACTCTTGACATGAAGAACATCATCTGTCTTATGCTTTCCATCAAAACTTTAATTGAACCTTTTCCATAGATCTTAGCAGATATTTCATCACCAAACTTAACCAAACCACCATCATATTTCTTAAGTTTAACAAACTTACTCTTATCACCTATCATATGATTTGAGCATCCATTGTCAATTATCTAGTAATTTCTCTCCTCTTTTGCATGAAAGGAAATCAACATAGTTCCTTCAATATTGTGACTTGTTTCCAAAGCAATTTCCTTCACACATCTCTCAGGGTTAGTAGAATTAGTTCCAACATTCAAAGCCATGAACAAGCAGTAATCACTTTCATTATCCGGGTAGTCTGATTCATCCTCATCAGATGTACCACTATCCTTTTTAACATAATAACTCTTCTTGAAGGATTCACCTTTATGATCTTTATGATTGTCATTTGAAATTTTACCTAAACATTTTGAAGCATAGTGACCTATTTTTCCACAATTGAAACACTTGAAAGGTAACCTACCTCTATATTTTTTAGTGCCCTTTGTCAATCTTTTTACAAAATTCTCTTCCACTTAATCAAAATTATCTGGACTAGATTCATCATTCCTCTCTTTCTTGCTGACTTTAAAAGCAGTTTCTTTCCTTGAAGCATCTTGGTCAAACTCTCTTAATTCAAGAGTATTGAAAGCACCAAACAATTCTTGTTTGAGTTTTATGACTTACGGTTCTTAGGATAAGTTGATGAGGTCGTGTTCAACAAAAATTTGTTGATTGAAAAGATTGGACCATGTTAAGTTTGAGTGTGCTTAATTGGTTTATGTGTTTTACACTGAGATTGGCTGACATTGTGTTAAACACTACTTACGAAGTTCATGGAAGCAAGTTGAGGCATGTTGGGACTTATTTAGGTCCTCATTTAGTGTGTGTTTGGGTTGCACTCATTCTAATTCCATTGTAGAATTTTTTGGCACCAACCTAATTTGAATTTGTAAATGTAAATGGTATATGACCGACTTTGGATGAGTTTCAAGGTTGAAGATGGCATAAATATAAGTTGAGATGTTTGAGAAAGGAGTGAGTGAATGCAAGAGAAAGATAGATGCGAGATAAATGAGAAATAGTGCATGTGATGTGAGTTTGAGCAGGGGTGATCCCACAATAGTGGTTTACAATTTTTGGCCAAACTGGACATTGAAATAATTTTTTTAAACTAAATCTTCACTTTTGGGCACCTAAAGCGGCTAAACCGTGAGGAATTTGAAGATGATGCAAACTAAAGTTTCGTGACATTTTGTCTGTAGATTCTAAATATATTTTTTTCATTTTTTTTGGAATTAGATTGCACTTCTTTTTCCATCTCCCTTGAAAACTAGTTTTTTTTCAGAAAACAACATTTTTTAAAAATGACACTCACCGTCTAACACATAATTTATTTTCCATGAAGGATAAAATTCTAATTATTTTGAATTTAGATTTGTAACTCTGATATCTAGTGCTTCCACTTGGTTAGATAGTTTTTTATTGAATATTTTTTCATTAATCAAGTTTTGAAGTCAAACCAATTACAATTTAGACATAGTGCGACCGTATAATGCGTAACTATTTTTGTATGTATCGAAATTCAATTTTGTTTTGTTGGATCAAGGACTTCAATATCTGGTGCACTCATATTTTTCAATTTTTTTTTTATAATCTGCTATTTTTCCACATGTGCAGAACAAAGAGCTTGATTTTCGGTGAAAACTTATGTTTAATAAAACTAAAAAATAAATACATAATAAAACCAAAACATATTAAAATTATAGTCGTTGGATAGCTCATTCCAAGGACTACCTGATTCTAGTTGGTTTGTGAAGTTCCTCCATTTTCATCCTCCGAGCTTCGAAGCATAAAAATTAGACTTTCAAAGTGCCTGAGGGAGAATGAGGCAAAGGGGTTCACTTGAACCCAGGTTTGAGCGAACCCTTTTTCCTTTTGCATTTTGTTTGTTTTTTTTGGGTGGGAAATGCATGCCCAATATTTAATGGGTTCGCTCGAACCTACAAGTTCATTTGAACCCCTAAAACTAATTTTTTTTGCATGCGGTCATTTTTTTCTTGTTTTCCTTTCTCCATCAAATTGTAAACCACTATTGTGGCTTCACCCAAAGATCAGTGCATAATTCAAAGTGGTGAGTTTTCAGAGGTAGTGAGCTGAAGGTGTACTCTATCACTCAAGCATGTCTGCAAGTGTGTGAGTGAATTGTGGTGGAAATCTCCATTGCATTGAGATTTTTTTCTCTTTGTAACAAATCTATTTTGTCCTATTTTGTATTTCTGTGGCAGTGAGCCTTCTAGGTGGTTAACCCTTATTGGATAGTGAGTCTTGTTTTGGCAGTGAGGTTTTCTAGAAGTGAGCCTTTGTATTCAGTTTTGATATTCTCTATATTGTGAGCTAATCCTCACTGTGGTTTTTCCCTTATTGGTTTTTCCACATAAATCTAGTGTTATTGTGTGTATGGTTTTCCTTCTTTTAGTTTCTGCTTTTACACTTAATGATTAATCATATTAGTAGAGTAAAGGATTTGTGAATGATAATTGATCTAACTTGTGGTGGAAGTGTTATTTGCTACAATTGATTCACCCCCCTCTTAGTTGTCTTGCTCAATAATTGGTATTAGAGCTTGGTTCCTTGGAGAAGAGCTTAACCTCTTGAGGAAAGTCCAGGATGGCGAGCAAGATTGCTATTGAGTGTCCTAGGTTCGATGGGACTAATTATGCCCTTTGGAAAGTAAAGATGGAAGGATATATGGAGTGCTATGGATATGATATTGAGAAAGCTTATAAGAATGTATACACTCCTCTTGCTAATGGTCTGAGTACAATTGATGAAATCAAGGCACATGAAGCAAACGATAAGGAAAAGTTCATCTTGAAGAATAGTCTTTCACATTTCGAATTGATTAAAGTTCAAAATCTAAAGACTGCTAAAGAAGTCTGTGAATCATTGGAAAAGATTCATGAAGGAGATGAAAAGGCCAAAGCTCAAATTTGCAAAATTTGGAGGCACAATTCGAGATCCTGCATATGTCTAAAATTGAGAACATTAAATCCTATGTACATAGAGTGGATGAACTGGTAGGTGGAATGTGAGGACTTGGTGCTATAGTGGAAAAATCTAGGATTGTAAAGAAGATTCTCATAACTCTCCCTAATGCATGTAGTGAAAAGGTACCTGCTATTGAGGAATTTATAGATTACAAAACTTATACTAAAGATTAGTTAATGGGTACTCTAACATCATTTGAAATGAGAAAGACTAGGTTGAGAAATGGATCCAAGACAAAAATTTCTTTCAAGGCTACAAGAGCTGAAGATCTGGATGAAGAGAACCTTGATGAAGTAGAAGCTAACTTTGTAAGAAGGATGAAAAAGGGCTCTGATAAGTATGAAGGTAAGCTACCCTTTAAATGCTTTCATTGTGGAGGAATAGGTCATTATGCTTCAAGATGTCCATAAAGAGATAAGAAGAATAAACATAGACTAAGAAAAGAAAACAAAGGGAAGATGATTAAGAGAGGATACTATGTGAATGAAGATGCTAGTATTTCTGATGAAGAATCTAATTATGGAGATTTATATGACAATGAATGCTTGTTCTTGGATATAAAAGATGAATCTACTTTTGCTAATACTGAAAGACAGGTAAATGAAAGTGCTCTAGAGAAATTCAAAGATATTGTAATCTCTTCTCTTCATGCTAAATAGGAAAAGAACTACTGGGTTGCTGATAGTAGTTGTTCACATCACATGACCGGTGATACTTGAGTAAGTTTGTTAAACTTGAAAAATATGATGGAGGCTTAGTTAAGTTTGGAGATGATACAGGTGCTAAGATTTTTGGGATAGGTTCAGTTAGTTTTGATGGCAAGCACAATGTTGATGATGTCTAGACTATGTTAAGGGTTTAAGGCATAATCTCTTGAGTGTTGGACAAATGTGTAGTAAAGGATATAATCTTGTATTTGAGGATAAAATATGTGAAATTAGGAAAGGATATGGAATAGTGATTTCTATAGGAAAGAAGTTTGAAGGAAATATTTATCAACTTAAGGGTGCTGATGGACATTGTTTTATGTCTCAAATTAATGACAATTGGTTATAGCACCAGAGGATGTGTCATATGAATTTTGATAACTTGGCGAGGATCAGTGCAGTGCAAGTTGTAAGAGATTTACCGAGGATTACAAAGCCTGTTAATGTTGTTTCCAAAGATTGTTAGTTTGGGAAGCAAGCTAGAAATTGCTTTAGGTCAAAGGAACAATCTACTACTAGACTATTGGATTTGATTCATATAGATCTTTGCGGTCCTATAGGAGTAAGAATTGTACAAGGTGATAAGTACTTTATGCTTCTAATTCATGATTGTACTCTAGATATACATGGGTTACTTTTCTCAGAGAGAAGTATGATGCATTAGATAGATTCAAGGAATTTACGACTATGGTTGAAAATGAAGCAAATTTGAGAATAAAATGTTTGAGGTCTAACAGAGGTGGTGAACTCACATTCAATGAGTTTAATATGTTTTGTAAAGTTCATGAAATAAAGAGGCAATTATCTACTCCTAGAACTCCTCAACAAAATGGAGTTGTTGAAAGAAATAACAAGACGGTTTAGGAAGCTGCTAGATCAATGATTATAGAGGTAGGTCTACCAGAAGTTTATCGAAGAGAAGTTATTCATACTAATGTTTATGTGTTAAACCAAGTTCAAGCAAAAGCTAATAGTACTAAGACCTCCTATGAGCTATGGTGTGGAAAAATTCCTATTGTCAAATATTTCAAGGTATTTGGAAGCAAATGTTTTTGATAGAGTAAGCAACATTTATAGGGTGTTGTACCCTTCACATAGAAAGCCCATAGGGCCAAAAGGAAGCTATTTCAAACCAAAACATGAACTAGGAGAAAAAAAAACATGAGCCACAAAGGTTTGATAAAATAGGCCAAACAGGCCACGACAGAAATAGTTGACAAACAGCTGTTGAACAACAAACAAAGACTAGACAACCCCAAAACCTGAGGGGACTAAAATGATTCCCTTAACCCTAAGCCATGAAGAGGTCACAGGTTTAGGGAGTCCCTTATTCTTCCTCTATGTCAGGGTGATGCCACAATAGTGGTTTACAATTTTTGGCCAAACTGGATACTAAAATTTTTATTTTTAACTAAATCTTCACATTCGGGCACCTATAGCAGCTAAACCGTGAGGAATTTGAAGATGATGCAAACTAGAGTCTCATCACATTTTTTCTATAGATTCTAAAAGTATTTTTTTCAATCAAATTGCACTTCTTTTTCCATCTCCCACAAACTGATTTTTTAAACAACATTTTAAAAATGACACCATATAGCATGAATTTTTTTTTCCATGAAGGATAAAATTCTAATTCTTTTAATTTAGATTTTAACTTCGATATATAGTGCTTCCACTTGGTTAGATAGTTTTTATTGAATATTTTTTCTTTAATCAAGTTTCAAAGTCAAATGAATAACAATTCAGACATAGCGCGACCGTATAACACGTAACTTTTTGTATATATCAAAATTCAATTTTTTTTTTTGCTAGATCAAGGACTTCAATATATGGTGCATTCATATTTTTCAATTTTTTTTTGATAATCTGCTATTTTTCCACATGTGCAGAATAAAGACCTTCATTTTTGATGAAAAACCTATGTTTAATAAAACTAAAAAAACAAATACATAATAAAACCAAAACATATTAAAATTATATTCCCTAGATAGCTAGTTTCGAGACTACCTGATTCCAATTGGGTTTGTGAAGATTCCTCCATTTTCGGCCCCGTAATTAATCGGTTCGATCAAACCCCTTTATGGTTCAGTCGAACTTGTAGGTTCATTCGAACCCCTAAAACCAATTTTTTCCCATGGGGCCATTTTTTCTTGGTTTTCCTTTCTCCATCAAATTGTAAACCACTATTGTGGCTTTACCCTACACAAGAGACTAGGAAGACTCAGAATCAAAATCGACCAAGTGAGGCAAGAGGAGTGAATCCTCAACAACCACACTAGGCAAGGAGCCACCATGCCACGAGGGAGCCGACAGTGTAGAAGAGGAGACAAGAGAAATTAAAGGACTAGAAAAGTCATTCAACAATGGACATGTAGGTTCCTCCTGAATAGTGACAACAAATTGAGGCAACAAAGGTTCAACAACAGTGATAGTTAGAAGAGGAGCCTAGAAAGAACCATAAACCATGGGAGAAGTAGCCAAGGGAGGGTCGCCCTCCTCAGAGGAACCATCTAAAGAGGGAGAACCAACCGTGAGATGGTATGAGAGACCATTCTTCCACCAAGTAGCATTGCCCTTGCGACAAGAAAGAGGGCAACCAAATGCCAAATGACTAGTGGAGAAACACCTCCTGCACCAAAAGGGGAGGCCCTCATAGTCCAGCAGCTGTGTCCAAGGTCTGTCCTCCACCATTAAGACCACATCACCATGGAGAGGTTTGGAGATGTACATATCAACTAAAATATGGGCCACCGTAGTATTCCCTAGATCCCATGTCGTAGAGTCCACCTTTAGAAAGCAACCAATGGCGTTGCCAATAGCTTCATAACAATAATACTCCCAAAACTAGAGAGGGAGATTATGCAAACAAACCCAAACTAGTTTGATATTCAAAGGCTCAGTAAGAGGATTGAAAGAGCAAGATCAAGGCCTGATGGATAGGGAATGAATACCCCACATCCACCCCCGTCCAACACATAGTCTCGCTTCACATAAGAGGCAAAGGTGGCAAAGAAAAACCCCTAGCATTGGGATAGAGCTCAATTTTTCCAGAGACAATAAGCTTCCAAGAACTAGAAACCCAATCATGGAGATTAGGAAGGGAGGGCCACAAGCCATTAAACCTACAAATCACACCCTGTTTCAAATAGTAGTCCTCATTTTTCAAAAACTTTAGGTCCACATACCACAATAGGGGAAGCACGAACACAGGGAAAAGGTCTAACATTAGCTAGAATAGGCATAGATCTAGCACAATCCCTTGCAATAGCCTTAGAAAAAGACTTCCCATGATAGCCTGAAGCGGCCCTAAAGCCAATAGAAAAACCACCCACAGGAAGACCACCAGAAGCAGGAGCAACATAGAGCACCATAGAGAGAATAGAAGCAGAGGGAGCTGCACCTAACCCAAGTAGCGTAGCATCAGCACAGTCACCATTCACCTATAGAGAAGCCTTGGTAGGAAAAAAACCGGAAGGAGCTCCATCCACCAGAGGAGAAGGGCCATCATAGGCCACCTATCTGACCCTAGCAACAAACACACCCAAACCCAGAGCATCAACACCATTCGCAGTTCGCCATTGGACAATGCATTCAAAATCACTTCCTCCTGAAGATTTCCCGCCTAGCATACCAACGTTCACCATTTTATTTGGAAGCAAATGTTATATCACAAGGGATGAAGAAAATTTAGGGAAATTTGATGCTAGATGTGATGAGAGTATCTTTCTTGGATACTCTACTAGAAGCAAAGCTTATAGATGTTTCAATAATTGAACCACTGAGTAGATCAATAATTGTGACTTATTATGAACAAAGATGGAAAGGTACATACTTATTCTAAGAATGTCTATTTCAATGACTCACTCTTTGTTTATTGATGATACTCTACTATTTGGTTGACCGGCGATCTTCAAAGCTAAGATTATCAAGTAGGTATTACAAGATTATTATCATGTTTCAGGTCAAGTGATAAATCCCTTGACATATATATATTTTTTTAAATTACTCCTTCAAAATTAATAGCAAGGATTTTGTCAATTTTGGGTTTCAAGCACACAAGTTTTCCTTGCCAATACGTAGGAGTTCCTTTTTTTTCAAATTCTCATAAATTGTCTTTCAGGGAAAAAGTGTTATCTACTATCAAACTTCATGTTGCTGCTTGGAAAGGAAAATGCTTTGGCTAGAAGATTGATCATGATAAAAAATTTCTTGTTGCTATCCCAAACTATATCATGTATGCATTCAATCTTCCGAAATTGATACAGTATGATATAGAAAATGCAATAAGGAAATTTATTTTAGAATGGAAGCATGGATAGTAGGAAAAAGGTTAAGGTTTTGCTAATGTCTTAGGAAAATATATGTAAAGATAAATGGTTGGGAGGGGCGAGAGTTCATAACCTTGAGGGATGAAATATTGCCTTAGGAGAAAAACAAGTGCTTGGAATATTTTTACAAAACCTAATGCACAATGGTGTAGAATTATGCAAGCCAAATATTTGAATTCTTTTGAACTAGAGAGAATTTTCATAATTCAAAATCCAAAAGGTGGTTCAAAAATGTGGAATTTCTATAAAATTATAGAGAAGTAATTTCTCCCTATCTTACTTGGATAGCAAACAATGGAGAAAGGGTTTTATTTTGGGAATATTCTTGGAGTGGTTACCCCCCTCTTAGGAAAAATTAAGGATCTTCAAGAAGCAAGAATATTCCTTAAACAAAAATGGGGGCACAATGTAAAGGATTATGTGGAAATATCCATTGAGTCTTATAACACAAATACAAAATGGAGAGATTTTAGCTCCTGTGATATTACTCAAAATCAAAAGCACTTATTAAAGTCCTTCATAAGAAATAGAACAATTTTGTTGTCCACAAAAGAAGATAAACTTGCTTGGGCCCCATCAAACCATGGGTGTATAGTGTGAAGTTGGGTTACAAATCTTTGATGTTGTTAGGGAACTTTGAAAAAAGTAAGTGGCCATGTAACTTATGTTAGAACAATGTTATTCTCCTCAAGGTAGGAGTGTTCTCTTGGTTGACTCTCATTAATAGGATTTTGACAAGTAAAAGGTTGGTTAAATTGGAAATTATAGTTGCCTTCAACTATGTCTTTCATAGAAAATGTGAAGAATCAGTGGATCGCCTTCTCCTACATTGTGATTTTTCTCAAACTTGTTGGAAATGGCGTCAAGATAAACTCAATTAGAAAATTCCACTTGGTAACACTCTCTTGTAGGTTTTCAATAGTTGGCCTCTAGTCTATCATTCTTTAGTCTTATATTCACTATGGCTTCTATCTCCTTCCTTATTGATTTGGAATATCTGGTGGAAAAAAAACATAAGGATATTTAGAAAAGAAATCAGCACAATTTCATTAGTCTTTCAAAGATTGGAATCTTCAATTTCAAAAATAGTCATGGCTCGGGTATTAAAGCTACAAGAAATGAATCACAAGCAACTTTTTTTTTTTATCTCGCGATTCTCAAATGTTGGCTATATGGAAGTCTATTGCTCTGTCAACCCCAAATTCTATTGCTTCTTCCAAGGTTAAAGTTGTTAATAGAAAAATAATAAGATGGAGGCCCCCACAAAAGGACAAAGTGAAACTAAATTTTGATGGTGCCTCTTGAGGGAATCCTAGAAGGTTAGGTGTAGGTTCTGTCTTGAGAGACTCTCAAGGTGTGGTGATAGCAACCCTTGCTTAAAGCTACCAGATGGATCTAACAACAGAGCAGAAGCAAAAGCCCTACTTGCAAGCCTTACTTGCAGGTCTAGCACTAGGCAAGAAATGTAGTGTTAAACATCTATGTCTATAAAGGGAGACTCAATGAGTTTGGTAAATGCCTGCCGGAAAAAAAGACTCCAAGCTAGAATTGATTATATTTTGCAAAATATTTTGAAGTCTCTCCAATCATTTCAGTCATACCAAATAAGTCACTGCTGCAAAGAGGTGAATCAATTGGTTGATAGCCTTGCTAATTAATTTGGTGTGTGACTCCTTAGAGGAGGCCATTTTGCTCAAGGAAGAAGATTTATCCAATTTCCCGTCACTTATGAAAATAGCCTCTAATGAATGTAGACCCCAAAATATGGAGTCCTTCTAACATTTTACTAGGTTGTTTTGACAGGTCTATAGTGCAAGGGGGCCGCTTGTTGTGGCCATAGTGGCATGTACATGGGCCAATTTGGAGTGATCGGCTGGCGAGCTTCCCTTGATACGTTTTAATTACTTGTCAGTACCTTGGTATATGTGGGAATTGCCTTCGTCAGAGATTTCTAGCTCCTAAAGGCATGTGGGCGACGATTGCTTCATCCAAATCATTTACACTTACAATTCTCTTTATTGGCTTCGATGTATTTGCAATGATTATGTGCTAAGATGGTGGTGTTGTATCCTCCCATTATGGCAAGTTGTTGCTTTTGAGCATGCCATCTCGTTCATAATTTCTGAACAAATTAGATGACTTTCATATTCGATAGTGAATGTACTTGTTTATGAGCGCTCTGCTTGAGTTTTCATGGAGATGGAGCCACTAAACAAGCGAGTATTTTCCCCATCCTCAAATGGGAGTACTCGGAGTGTGACAATTTTTCTTTAGAAATGCTGAAGAAGATTTTTAAGATTGACTGTGAGCGGGTGGAAACAACGATTTGGGTGGTCATTGGCAATCAAATCTTGCATGGTTACTCGCGTCTGTTGTATTCTTCTCAGGTAGTTTTTGTCTTTCTTTCTAATGCTACGGATCTTTTGCAACACTATGGTCTGGTTGCCCAATTGGTTGTGTATTATGTGCAAGATAGGTTTTTTCTGGGCTTTAAATAATGTAATCTCTTATTATTGTTATATTAGTCATGCATTAGTTAATAATTAATTAATTATTAGTCTAATTTATTCTTATGTATTTAAGTTAAATTTAAGAGTTCTTTATTAAGTTAACTAAGTGTTTTTTTTTATGTTAGCTGAAGTGAGCTATTATTAAATCATTCTGTCTCATCGCATGTGATATTGACACTTGTCCTGATCTAATCCCTTTATCATTTAGGTTTGCTCCTATATAGCACTCAACTCTCATCATATTATCTCTCAAATTCTCAATCTTTGAGGACTCTTGTTTTCTTTGAAGATGCTTAAGGTTCATTCTATAGTTTTTTTTTGTTGAGGAATATAGCAATTCTTTGTTTGCAGATCTCTTGTGTGGAAGGTGTCTTTGTTCGTTGTTTGATCCTGTGGCTTGTGTTTTTCACAATTCTAACAATTATGACCTTCATAATGGAAAAACGTTTGTGGGGGGTTTGTTAAATCTGGTTTTTAATGTGTTTATGTCGCTTTGAAATGAGCTTTGCTAGAGCGTGATGAATCTAAGATAAATGATACGTTCAAAGCACACAAAGGAATTGAGCTCTTGTCTGTGTGGCCAAATTATGGAGGTCTATAGAGAGATGATTGTTTTGCTCACTCATATTGTGCAACCCCCTTTGGTACATACAACATCGACTCTACTCTGATGGAAGAAGATGGCCAATCTATTGTTGAGTAGTTGTTTTGGTCAATTTTATAATTTTGGGAGGGGTTTTAAAATGTTCTACTGCTCCTTGGCTTCGTTTGATGACTTGTATACTTCCAATCTGTAATTTTAGTTTTGAATTGATAGACCTTTGTTCTTTCAATTTGATTTTGAAGTGTTATATGTATATATCTTATTATTTTAATATAATACCACTTTCAGAGCTCGTGTCATCTAAAAAAATATTTGTATAACTATATATACAAAATATCAACTCTTGAATATGGAAAGCACAAAATAAGTATAGTTTTTCGAGTAGGGGGAGGGAAATAGCTTATTTTAAAATTAAAGCAAAAAATGGCTTGACCCGGGTGTATATAAAAGGTAAAGTTTTTGGAATTAGAATACATAGTCAGTGCAGAGAAGAATAGTTTAAGCATTTGGGCATCCAGTGAAAATCACCCAGCGGAAATGAAGAAGGAAATGACAGCAAGATCTTCCGGCAAGCGCAATGCCAATGACAAAGCAGTGTTCAATCGTGTTTCTCCCTTGCCTATCATGTTATCGCCTCTCCCTTTCCAAACAAAAAACATGGCTTCTGCTTCTGCTTATATCACAGAGGGCTTCAATGTCAACCTCTCTCTGCTCCGAACGCCAAAAACTGAGCCCCGCGCTTCACCCGCCATTCCAAAGCCCACTCCAAAGGTATGCAGCATTTCGGATCTCAGAGACGTGGCTTCGAACCGCTTGGAGTCGATGAAGAGAGAACTGGACCACATTTATTCTGCATTTTCAAAGGAATTAGAGGCTTCTTCATCCAGGCTCTCAAAGAGACTCAAGGTTAGCTGAATTTTGCCCGAATTGGCTTTCATTTTCTTTGCTTCGGTAAGGAAAATTGTTAAGACGAGTGTAATATCTAGATTAATTGAAAATTGTTGTTAAATTTATGAAATACAAATGTTTTCGTCATTTGATCTGGTAAAGACGTTTGCTCCGGGCGCAAATAGTAAGAGTAAAGTTTGAACTAAGTGGAATTTCATTCAATTTTATACGAATACTTATGTCTTTGATTCTTTTCAGAGTTATGTTCGCAGGGTAAAATATTAAGTGTGAAATCCAAATCGAGAGAAATTACACATAAATACATAGTTCTGGAACGCTTTGCCTCTGATTATAATCATTTCTGTAGATTTTTGCTAAAGCCGCCAGTGATTTGAGTGTGAGCACCAGATTAGGCGAAATTATTGTTTAGTTGATATGTTTTTTTTTTTCCTTTAGTTCTGGAAGGTTTTTGTTTGAGGGACAATTATAAGATTAAAGGCTATTCAGTAGAAGTGTAGATAAAATTATAAATTAGGGATGCTTTGCCTTTTTCTAGTTAATAGTTTGTAAGCATTTTGCTCTCTCTGCCAAATGTGAGGCGTTAAATCTAAATTGAATCAAAATATAGATAGATCCATGAATTTAGAAGTACTTCTCCTCGGTAAATAACGATTACAGAGTGAAAATCAGAATTAATTAATGAAATGACGAATGCTTTTGCATTTGATTTTCTTCGCTTCCGCAATTTTTTGCTTGCTCGAGCACTGGGAATAAAAGGAGTTTTCAATTTAAGTGGAATTCTAGACGAATTTAAGTACACATGATTTTTTCTGCAGCTTCAAACACAGTCTTCCATTCAGCGCGCAGAAGGAGCAGATCGAGAGTACAAAAAGCTCTGTGGCCGGCTGGACGAAGACTTTGAAGAGATTCAGGTATAAACCTGTTACTTACTTTGTAAAATTTTCCCGAAATATCTTTCCTTATAAATATATGCTAAGTTTATAATTAAATGCTGCTTATTAGCATATTAACTTTCCTGCGCAGGCAACCTATACGGAGCTAATTGATGAAGCACAATCTTCCGGCTCTCGCCGTAAGCAAATAAGTCTCCTTCTTAAATCTTACTCTTACAGTTATTTGAAAATTGTACAAATAATTCAATATTAAAAGCAATTTTTGTTATTCTGCAGTTTGCAAAACTTCATTTCCGGAGATACTGAATTCAGCGGAGAAGACTTTAGAGGGCCTTCGCTCCCGTTACGCCCTTTAGTTCTAAATTCTAACAAAACATATTCATATTAGCGCAATAAATAACAGTATAGTTTTCGAAAATTTTGTTGATATTGTCAAAAGAGCAAATAACTTTTGTTTTAGATCCCACAAGGCCTCCCCGGTTCTGCTCGTTTGTGACGCAGCATCTTTGAAAACTTCCTGGTTGTTTACTTTGTTAGGTTATAGCTCTCTGTCCTATACTAGACATATGTCTTTTGCTCCCAATTTACTTCTACGGGATACTCTACTGTTGCTTAATCTTATCTTAAAATTTCTTGAATTTTCAGTCTCACCGTTCCACATATTTGTTAAAATTGCTTGGCTAATAGACACGGCTTTCCAGCCAAGATGAGCCATAAAATATAGATAGCGTCCCTTTCATATTATTTGACTGTTTATCTCTTCTCTTCCAGCAAATACTTTACCTGAATCAATTGACGGTAATTAAACATTTTTGACATTACGCCATACATTTTAATTCAGGATGGCTTTCTATATTTAATAAATCAAATGTATACTTTGGACATTTGTTTTCAGTTTATTAGAATGATAGAAAGAATTGAGCTTTTATTTATTTATTGAAATAATGCATTTATAATAAAAAGATGCAGTGAAAAACTGCAAGAAGTAGCTGTACAAAATTGTCACATCTCAGAAAAAGAGTATATCACGTGGGTTACACCCACATGTTAATGAAACAAATAAAAATAAAGTAAATCTTAATAAAAGAGACAACCTAAAATTAATGAGGATGATATAGGAGATGAAAAGGGGAGGTAAAAGGCATTAATGGTGGAATTTACTCCATTCCACGATAGGGTACAACCTAAAAATTAAGAAGTATGGGTTCAGATAAGGTGGGGATGATCGCAAGGCATGGCATCCGAGTTCTCCGAGTTGTCCAATAACAGGTTGTGTGGAAAACAAGAGGCCTTTAGAAACTTTTAAACCCTCACGACCCCCCCTTAGTTTATTATTGAAGTTTGGGTTGGAGGAAATGAGCGAAGAAATGCAGAGAGCACATGAGGGAAAGAGCAGAAAAAATTTTGAAAAGGAAGAAATTGCACAAGAAGGGAAGAGTACAATGTAGACTAATACATGGAGACATCTTGGGGCTTAGATAGTAGAGGAAAAAGGTGAGAGGAGAGGGTCAAAACAAATTTGGTGAAAAGGCTTTAGAAACTTTCAATCAAATGCAACTGGCAGATTGGGTATGGTGTTGACGTGACCTGCAAGTGTATCATGTCCTCATCACCAAGGATCGGTTGGCATAAAAATAGACTCCACAACTATCGATAGCATCCTCCCTGCCTATGTTGGAGTTCTAGATTCACAGAGAGAGCAAATTTGAAGAAATTGGGAATATCGGGGATTTACTGGAGCGATTTATGCAGGATAATTCTTCGGCAAGGTTAAGTAGATATTTTATTTATACATTTCCACTTCATTCTCATTGTGTAAATTGTCCTCCAATTGTTTCACTTTGTTAAAAAATAGATTGACTACAATTTTTAAAGGGTATTTATGCAACTCATTCATATTGGCCACGTGAAATCAAAAGTTCAAGTAGGTGGGTTCTAAGCAATTTTGCACTTACAAATTATGTAGGAAGGGTTTCCTAGACTTTGGGTTCCTTGAAATGAAACTAAACTAAACATTTATTCTTGTCTCAACAAAACCAAAGGAAAGGTCAATGTTTTTGTTAAGTTTAAAATGTGAAATAGTGATGAATTCTCAAATATACTTCGGATGTTAGTTAAGAATACACACCATGAAAGAGAAACTAAAAAGTTAGGCAAAGAATCTCATTAGATGTAGTATGATAGCACGGTAGTTTGATAATTTACAGAACCATTAGTTCCAATTGGATGGATTTGATTCTAGCAATGTTGGTAACTATTAGTATGAATTCAAGTATATGTCATATGAGTAGAGATTAGTTAGGATGGCTTCTAAGTAAAGTCATAATAATCATAAAATAGTGAGACATTAATATTGCCAATGTTGATTTAAAGACCTATTGGAGAGTCAAATATAGTATTATACACATAGCACACTATGGTGCTGTGCAAACCCCAACCTTGGTACCTGCAAAACAAGGAGAATAAACACCTCAAGTTAGATATTGCAAGCCAAAACAAGGATTCCCCATGAAATCCATTTACAACCTCAAACTAGGAATGAAAATAGTGAATAACACAATGAAAATGATGAAATAAAGATTGAATCCTAATTTAAATGTGCAAACTCATGATCCCATGGGGGAATTGGTGCCAATTTGATGTGAAAATTGGCCCTTTCCCAATTCCTATGATGCAAACTTTGAATGTTGAAGAGGTTGATCCACTTTGTTAGTGAAGAATGGAGACTCCAAGCCAAAAATATGCAAAACCTAGCTATGACTCAATGATGATGGATGGAATTCAAGAGATATTTGAGCATGGTAACTTTGCTTGGATTGTGGATGATGAAATGAGGATATGAGCATTTTATTTATATAATTTCAAGATGGATGAATGCCCAAATTTGAGCAATGTGGGACTAACATTCATCTAATGATATAATGCCACTTGTTAAGCTATAAATGGATGATGGATGTGCAAGATTTGGGGTTTGTGCCAATAAATGCCAATATTTAAAATTTAAATTTGTTGAAATGACATGCAAGAGGGAAGGGAAAATGCAATAGATGCCACTTGGTTCAAGGCAAAGGACATGTAAGATGAAGTTATTGCCTTGTTGGATGTACATGTTGACTTGGAATTTTTGAATTCAAATTGAGAGGATATTCCAAAAGATGCCTTGTGAGGAAAATAGGGATTTAATAAATGAATTAAATCTATTTTCATGTGCAACTTGCATTATCTAGAGGATGGGACATGAGATGAGATTAAATTAATCAAAGGTTAATTAATTTTACAGGAGATTTGATGATGTGACTTATTTGACTTAGATTTATGGGTTTATTTAAATCAAATAAGAGGGGAATATGACATGAGATTAATTAAATAAGGATTTTGATTTATTTAATTAAAAAGAATGGTGTTAGATTAAATCAAATAAGGTTTTAATTTATTTAATTTAATGGACAGACTTTAGAGATTTAATCAAATAAATTGATTATTTAATTAAATAGGGATAATTAGATCAGATGGATCGATTTAATTAACAAAAGAGATTGACTTGATTAGATAAAATGATTTATTTAATTAAGAGATAAATATTGATGAATTTAATCAGATAGGGGGATTTGATTAAATGGTTAGATCGAGGGATGATTCAGGAAGAAATGATGTTAGTAAGTCAGGATCGAATGCACGATGTCAATCGGTATATTTTACGTGTCTACATTTTGCCCCTCTTTGAAGCAATGCACTCATTGCGTTGGTTCAAAAAATAAATGATCTCGATCAAAGCCTAAATTTTTGATATTTTAAAACTTGCCCCATTGTTGCATGGTGAGAGAATACATGCCATTATAATGCCCCTTCGAGAGATCAGATGAAAATTTTAATTGTTTGGGTGATCTCGCGAAAAAAAGTGACAAAGTACCCGACAAGTCCGAAAGGGGTCCGAGAGGCTAAAAACATGTCTAAATGCAATAAGCCGATGAAAAACAAGCCTCGAACAGACAAAAACAAGTTCGGGGGTCCAAAACCCTAGTAGGACAACTATTTAGGGTTAAAAAACCTTAAGTTTTAGGCTTAAAAGGGGCCCAAGGGGTCACTTTCAAATTATTTTCACACACCTCCGCTAGCAAACTTGAGATTCGAGCTCTGACCCTTCGGTGATATGGTGCAATGACAGCTTCCCCTACACATTTCGGACTGAGTTCAGACCTACTAGTGGCCACCTGGCATTGGGGCACCAGTATGTGACCCTTACTAAAGCCTAGTTTTTTCATTTAACGCATTTATTATTGCTTTAAAAGAGAGCTCACCTCCAGCGGCACTATTATAGCACCGCTTGACATTTGAACTGCACCGCTATTTGCCACTTTGCACTGTAGCGGTGTAGTTTGGAGTTTAGAAACTCTGCCACTGGGCTTGGGCTTAGCAGGGCGGTTTGGGAAAAGTGCATGGCGGTGGCACCCTTTTCATGCAAATTGTGATGCTGGGGGATACAGTGCGCCACAGTGGCGCTATTTGGCTCATTTTGGGCTCATCTGGCGGAGTTTGAGCAAACTCAAACTGCAATGCCTTCACAAATTATGCCACTAAGAACGAGTTTGGAGCGTTAGGCCAAGATTTTTTCAAAAAATTTAACACGTTGATTCTCCCTTGATGCAGGATGGGCCTAGGGAGCTCTATTCTCGGGAGCACTAGTCACGAGACTTGGTGAATGTTTTACAAGATCTGAGCGACAGGGACCAAGATCGATTGGGAGTTGCAGAATTATGGCATATTGCGTACGCTGCGCCTGTGCGCACCCACCTAGGGATGTTGTCAGCGTTGGCCCAGAGGTGGCACAGTGAGACATCATCATTTCATCTTCCCACCGACGAGGTCACCGTCACCTTGGAGGACGTCTGGCGCATTCTATGATTGCCCATTCATGGCTGTCGAGTGATCTATGATTTGGAGGAGGGACACAAGTGCTGCATCAAAGTCCTTGCCACACGAGACATCATTTACTGTGAGGGACAGATCGAGCTCGAGCGGTACAGGGTTATCACACCTCCCTTTCGTTGGGCAATTATAGTGATTATTTCGGGTTTGGTTGCCCCAGACTGACGAGGGCGATATTTCAGTATTGGCTGGGGTTATTGCTGGGAGAGGATGGTCCGAGATAGGCCAGTTCGCTTTGCATGGGGGCCTATACTTCTAGCTTCACTTTACAGAGACTTCCACGAGTACGTATATGTGGATGGCAGAATGCTAGGGGCCAAAGTGATACTTCTTCATGTCTGGGCATGGGAGCACATCTCTGTGCTATGTCCGTGGGTCGTTCCAGTTCTGATGGGGGCAGAGGATGCCCTCATGGCACTATACAGAGGTGGTGCGTCCTTCACACACACTGGCGAGCATGGGATCCCCTACTAGAGGCGGGTCCTAGATGAGATGCTTGTATTTACTTGGAGACCGTACCTTGGTCAACCTGGATGGGCCGATGATGCTGCCCAGCTCTTTTACTGCCACCAAGATCGATATATGCAGGGGCAGGAGCACACAATGATTGAAAGGTACCTACCTGGGCACATACAACATCAGTTTAGAGAGCCACAGGATCGACCTGATGATGGTTATGTAGCCATCTTTGCACGCAGCATGACACAAATAGCATGGGGGCCCGGTATTCCTACCTCCGAGGCAATTGACAGCTTTCGACAGTTGGTAGCCCAACTGTGGGCTTATGATCAGGGCTTGGTAGATCTAGGGACCACACAGGCCTATAGAGACTGGTTCAGACCTCCTCTTCGATTGACTATTCTAGGCGAGGATCTAGAGGTGCGCAGGGTCAGAGGCAGAGGGAGAGGACAAGGGCGAGGGCAAGGACCGAGGGTCGATATTCGACAAGATCCACCAGGTGTGCCCCTAGTCCCACCAGGTCATGGGGACATCCATATGTAGGATCAACAGCAGGATCCGCCAATCCCACTAGGTCATGGGGACATCCATATGCAGGATCAGCAGCAGAATTTCCTTGTGAGAGTATCCAGATCCTTGATGAAGCTTACTAGAGCAGTCTAGACCATGCACCTATAAATGGGTAGAGCTTGGACCACCAATTTTAGTAACAACACTCTCCCAACAAAGGAGAGCCACCGATGGGTCTAAAAGCTAACCCACTCTCAAACCTTATCAAGCACATTTTTCCAAGTTCCCCTTGACAATGATTCAATAGAGAGAAGAATGCCAAGATACAAGGGAATCACTCCAATTTGAAATCTAAGGATACAAGCAATTCAATGTTGAATAATAGGAGGGGTGTTGAAGAAAGAGATGAGAGATTTTTCTTCATTAATTTGTTGCCCTAAGGCCACAAGATATATATCTAATGTTCATTTGATGTTAGTCATTTCTCTAATTTCAAGGCTACACCCATCAAAGTAGTGTCATTTAGAAACTATAGATGAGATTGAGGAGGAAAGCAATTGCCCCAACTCCACCCCTAAATACCACCTTGTCTAACATGAAACTTAATGATTATTCCCAAGCCCTCATCCACTAAACTAAACAAATAGGGAGATATGGGGTCTCCCTAGCAAAGACCTCCAAAGGAACCAAACAACTCAGAGGGTTCCCCGTTAACAATAAAATAGTAGGAAATTTTCATAACACAACTCATCACCCAATTTACTCATTCATCTTTAAACTAAAACTTTAGGGGGTTTTTTTGTGATAAGACTATTTGACCCAATCATATGCTTTAAGCATATCCAATTTGATAAAAATTTCCTTTTATTTGAATTTTCCATAGAATGAATGGCCTCCACAACAATTATCACCTCATCCATAATCTATCTACCTACCACTAATCCTCCATGTTCTTCACAGATGATCCTATTCATCCATGGCTTAAGTATTTCAACCATCAATTTATAAATAATCTTATATACCACATTACAAAGAGCAATGAGTCTAAATAGGTTTAGTGAATTAGCTCGCTCCCTTTTGGAGATAAGGGCTAGAAATATATAGCATTCTTTGATTTTAGCACCTATTTGTTCTTTTGGGATTCCTAAAAAACTTCCAACAGGTCAAATTTCATAATCTCCCAATACTCTTGAAAATTTTAATCGAGAAGCCATCGAGTTTAGGGGTCTTCCCATTCTTTAGTCGAAACATAATACCCTTTAGCTCCTCTAAATTAATGTGCCTAACAATATTCTCATTCACCTCCAAAAAATCTAAAGAGGGGATGCAATCCAAAATAAGATTTTCCTCTTCATCCGCAAAAGGTGAATCCTTTGTGAATAAGGAGGAGTAGTGCTGAGAAGCCTATCTAGAGATATCAAATAAGGAGGTTAGTTGAACCCATCGAGATGAGACAAGGGAAAAGATCATATTCCCATGCCTTTTGGCATTGATTAAATTAAAAAAGAAAGTCATTTTTTTGTCCCTTCCTGAAGCCAATTGATCTAGGCCTTCTGTTTCCAAAACAATTCCTCACGTAGTTACCATTCCTCCAGTTCCTTCAAAGCAATGATTAATTCTCTAAGGGAAACCTCAAAAAGACCATATTCCTTAATTTGAGGGGTGATAGAATCCAAGAGGGATTATGTAACCATCTTAGCATGAGAGATATTACCAAAGCAAAATCTATTCCACTTCTTGAGTTGAATCTTCACAAATTGTAACCTTTGGAAAAAGGTGTACATCGCCATTCCAAAGGCTAGTCTACCTCTTATCCACCATCCCATCATAAGATCTTGTGGCATGGGATCACACAAACAGATTAGCTAGAACTTAAAGGAAGGACCTTTTTTTATCCCCCGCCATGGTAGCTAAAAATTTGATAGGCTAGTGATTTGAACATCACCACTCCAATATCTTAGAGTTGCATGCCTAGTTGTTGTTAATCCAATAACTAGACACCAAAAATCCATCTAGCCTCTCTAAAATATAATCCTTGCCACATCTTGTGTTACTCCAGGTGAACAATCCATTCTTAGGATTTATGTCAATTAGGTTCAAAGATGAAATATTATCTCTCAGAATAATGGAGGGATCCAATTTTTCCACTCCCCCCTCTTTTCCTCTGGAGTGACAATAACATTGAGGTCCCCACCCAAGATCCACTTGGATGGAAAGGAGGATCTTGGATGGAAAGGAGCTAAGGATTGAATGTACCAAATATGGGACCATAGACTGGTTTTACCAAGAAAATTAGTTGGGGAATAGACATTGGAAAACATGATAATATCACCAGCCTCCAAGCTAGAAAATACCCCAAAAATTGAAGATCTTCTAGAGAGCTACCACAAGGGAGAAATCTTTAGTAGATTCTATAAACAAGAAACTCCCCTAGCACTACCTTGAGCACCAATGCACTGAAAATGACATCTCCACCACAATTTGGTAGCCATATTGTACATACTATTAGCTAAAAAATTTATCTACTAAAGAAATATATCCGGTGTTCATGAGCTCTAATTATCTCATGATTTTTTTTTTGTCTGGGGATGTTGTTCAAGCCCTTTAAATTCCAAGAGATAATGATCATTTATGAGAATTGGAGAAGTGTGAGTCAATAGTTTTGATTGACCCAAATTCCACCAACTTCTCCCCTATCAAATTATTTTTTTCTTGATCCTTCTTCCATCCAACTTTAAAATATTTCTCTGCAACTCCCCTCTTTAGTATTTTTTGTTGTAATCCTAAAGTGGGTGAAGATCTATTTCCCTTTCTTGCGTCAATATCCACTTTCTCTAGTGGGAGTACATGCCTAGCTATTGTTGAATCTTCAACCCTCTCATTATTTTCAATTGTTTCCAATGCACAAAAAACCCTGGGAGCCAACTCTGTGTTCATCTGTGCAATGGGAGGCCCTCTTGAGGACTATCCAAGTTGAATTCTAGGTCCCTCTTGGTTTATCACCAAATTACCAGCCTCACTGATACATCCCTTCTAGAATCCCCTCTTGCTAATCCAAAGTATCTAAAACACCAAAATGATTGAATACCCCTTCACCTTGACTATCCTTCAAAGGACTTTGTAGCCCTCCACCCTTGTTTCAGGGTTTTATTGGAATAAATCCATCCTTATCTGCATCCTCCATCAAGATACCCGAGATTTCCCTTTGTCTACCTTAGGTGCTTGACAAGGAGACACACAAGATTGGACCCCTATTGGGTTAACTCTAGGACACTTCCTCTATAAGTGCTCGTATTCATGACACACTTGACATCAAAATGGAAGAGCTTCATAATCTAGCTGCTAAATCTAGGAAGAAGAACCACACCAAATTTCTAAATTATTTGGCGATACTTTATTTAAATAAATTTAAATGCAAATTTGAGCAAAGTAAATAACCTTTTTTATCTAAAGTTTGTTGGGATAGACTCATTGGCTTGCCAAGAAGTAACACAATCATATGAAGAATGCAATTCCTTCAAAAATCTAATGGGAACCAAGGGAGTCACACCCAAATAGACTCTTGATGGGAACTCCTCCGTAGGATTGAAGCCAACATGCTAATGTTTGATGTAAAGGCCAACTTGATTAGAGAAATAGGGTCCTCCCTCAAAGGCCTTATTTCTATTCGCTGGGCAATTGAATTCCAACATGAAATAGTTATTTGCAACCATCATAACCTCCATCTCATGCTCAAGGTTCCATGCTCACTGAGCCCAAGCTTCCAATGAGAGGAGAGGAACCTTGATCCCCATAAACTTGCAAATTAATACATAGTTATCTAGATAGTTACTGTATTACTCTACTAATTCTAGTTGAATCACCAAAATCAGATGGTCATGAATTCTTTTCAAACACCCATTTAATTTCAGGATACAAGAACCTATGTTCTACAATGAACCCTCCCCACTCAAAGAGTTTTTTTTTTAAATCAACCACATTCATATGCTTGATCAAGGATGGGTCAATCCTTGTCAAAATATCCATGCATGACACATTTTATTAAGCCTTGAGCCTTCCTCTAAGGCCATACTACCTATAAGAAAAACTAGAAAAAGAAGAGGTCTACATAACAAGCCCCTGCACACCCCACAACTTAGGTACAAAACACAACAAAAGGAAATGTCCAAAAACTAATTGCAACCCCCATAACACAATAGGATACCACACACAGCAAAAAACCTCCCCTCCATGTGCAGGAAGAACAAAAAATGGTGGCATAGGTCGCAACTAGTGCCCATGCGCCCTAGCTTGTAGCACATAGATAAGCTCTCACATCACCATCTTAGTCTCAACTAGTAGTTCAATATTTTAAATTTTTATAATCAAAATTAAAAAAGTTAAAAGATTCCATAGCTTTTAAGTCACTTTTTGATAGTTTTTCTTATTATAAATTTTAAAAATATTTTAAACTAGTATTTCATTATTAATTATTTTAATCACAATCTCTCATATTTTCTCTATTTTACCTTTTCAATAAATTAAAATTGACTCAAATATGATAAAAAAAGTTTGCATTCATTAACCCACAATTCTTTAAATAAAAAATAATGTCATTTATCAAATAGGACAATAAATAGATAAAAATAAATAGGACAATAAATAGATAAAACATAAAGTGACATGAAAATAAGTTTGCATTATTAAGTTTTTCATAGTCAAAATGAAAATGTTACAAGATTTCATACCTTAAGTCACACTAATAATACTATTCACAACTATCATCCAACAAAATGATAGATAAATTAATTTTGATATTTTTTATTATAATTAATTTTAAAAATATTTTAAACTAGTAGATGCAAATTTTATTTATTTAATTATTAATTATTTTAATCACAACCTCTCATATTTTTTCCATTTTACCTTTTCAATAAATTAAAATTGACTAAAATATGATAAAAATATATATTAATTAAAGCACAATTCTTTAAAAAGAAATAATGTCATTTTTATCAAATAGGATAATAAATAGAATAAAAAATAGGTGAAAATAAGTTTTGCACTATTTAATTTTTTATAGTCAAAATAAAAAATCTTAAAAGACTCCATAGCTTAAGTCACACTAATAATAATATTCGCAACTATCATCCAATATAGTGGTAGATAAATTAATTTTTATATTTTTTATTATTCTTAATTTTTAAAATATTTTAAACTAGTAGATGCAGATTTTATTTGTTTAATTTTAATTATTTTAATCACACTCTCTTATATTTTGTCTATTTAACTTTTTCAATAAATTAAAATTGGCTCATAAAAAACAAATTTACTACCCCACAATTCTTTAAATAATACTATTCACAACTATGTTTTAATAGAATGATAGATAAATTAAAAAATATACATTAGAAAATTTGGTCAAACTATTTTAATTCTAGCATCTCATTGGCTCATTTATTATCAAGACCTAAGGGATGCATTAATATTTTCGGTGGACCTAAAATTGGGATGTTTTCTAACTCAAATAGTCTAATTCACTATAATTAAATTGTGTAAATATCATGTCTTTGATATTCTAACTGCTCTCAATTTTTATGTTTTCCAAATTAAAAAAAAAAACTATATTAAATAGCTTAATAATAAATAAGGATAGGCTGAGTAACTTGTTTGATGCTAAAATTATATTTTCTAAGGAAAATAGTCTCATTTCCCTATTTTTCAAGTACTCTCATTTTTCCTGTTTTCCAAATAAAAAAAAACTCTCTATTAAATAGCTAAACTAATGATAAATGTCAACGGAACGAGTAACATGCTCAACACTAAAATTGTCTTCTAGAAAACAGTCTTATTCAATATAATTGAGTTGTGTAAAATACTGAATATCATGTATTTGATGTTTCAACTACTTACTTCTCTGTTTTTCAACTACTCCCAATTTCCCTGTTTTCCAAATAAAAGAAAATTATATTAACTATCTAAACCCAGGGTAAGCGCCGAAGGACAGGGTAACCTGTTCAAGGTAAAATTTATCTATATAAGGTGATTGAAGAAGCAGAGTAATCTTCAACTTGGATACAGAATGGTGAAGATCTATGGCCTGCCTCTTTCGATCTGCACAACCAGGGTGTTGGCATGCTGCCATGAAAAGGAGGTCGAGTATGAGCTCGTCCCTGTTAATCTCATGGCAGGGGCCCACAAACAAAAACCTCATCTGGATCTCAACGTAAGTTGTTTTTGCCCCCAAGGGTTTATATGTGATTCCAGTTGCATTTAGTATAAGGCTTATGAATCTTAAAAATTTATATGCAGATGAATGTTTTTTGACACTGGTTTTATTTGTTCTTTTGATCTGTGCAGCCCTTTGGACAGATACCTGCACTTCAAGATGGAGACCTGACCTTATTTGGTGAGGATGTTGCAGTTTTGATTTCTTGCTGGTTGTCAGTGATTTTCTTGGAGAAACCATTTGATTTAATGAAATTTTTAAGACTAATATTTAGGACCTCTTATTGTATATGTGGGATCTCATTTGGTTTAATGAATTGTTAAGACTAAAATTTAGGACTTCCTATTGTATTTGTGAGATCTCTGTTTCTAAACTACTGACAGTTTTTGTGATTATGTCTTTTGGTAAACTCTTTGTTACAGTTCAAGCATTACTCATTTTTTGAGCTCAACTTGTCATCTGTTCGCAGTTTGATTTAGTTTCAATTTATGATATTGTTATCAAGATTCAGACTAAAATTTAGGACTTCCTATTGTATTTGTGAGATCTCTGTTTCTGAACTACTGACAGTTTTTGTGATTATGTCTTTTGGTAAACTCTTTGTTACAGTTCAAGCATTACTCTTTTTTGAGCTTAACTTGTCATCTGTTCGAAGTTTGATTTAATTTCAACTTATGATATTGTTATCAGGATTCCACTGTGTAGTCTTTTGATTCAAACTCATTGACCCATGTTTCATGAGTAGTGGTTCACAAGAACCCATCTCTCATGATAATGAATGGTCCACTTAATGGCTCTAGGAAAATTCAGTGCCAGCAATTTACAACCGAAAATTAATTGCCAACAATTCACCGCAGGAAAATTCACCACCAGCAATTCATTGTCATGGAAAATTAACTGTATTAACGCTTTTTAATATTAATGCGGTTAAATTTTCGGGGCAATGAATTGCTAGTGGTGAATTTTACTTTTGGTGAATTTGTCATGGCAATTTTTCCGCGGTGAATTTCCCCATGGTGTGCTGGTGGTGAATTTGCCGTATGCCCCACTTAACACTTATTGCATCAGGTGATACTCATAGAGGTGAAACATTGGGCCTTCCTCGCAGATCACCCATCCCAGTAGGGTCAATCTTCTTTATATGAAATTGGCTTTAATGCTGCTTGGGTTTATAATTAGGAGTTTTAGAATGTTATTCTTTCGCAGATATGTAATTTTTACAGTTTATGATATTAAAATCAATTGTTTTTGGATTTGACTGAGTGATCTTGATTTTTTGGATCGAATTTCATGATTTTTCTTCTCTTGCTTTCTGTTTTCTGATGATGGACCATAGAATTTGATGCAAAATGTAAAGAAGAAAACTCGCACAATCATATCCAGAAACAATTCATGCTTTAATGCTGCTTGAGTTTATTATTAAGAGTTTAGAATGGTATTTCTTTGCAGACGTGTAATTTCTACAGTCTATGATATTAGAATGAATTGTTTCTGGATTTGACTGCGTGATCTTGACTTTTAGGATCAAACTTCATAATTTCTCTTCGCTTGCCTTCTGTTTTCTGATGATAGATCATAAAATTTATTTCGAAATATAGAAGAAGAAAACTCACACAGCCAAATCCAAAAACAATTCATTCTAATGACATCTCCTCCCAAACTGATGATCCGATTCAATTGAACAAATATCAAGGTAAACATACTCTGTTTTCATAATCTGTCAACCTTTTTCTCCTTTTAACATTGATCCATTCAAAGTTGCCCTTCAGGTCTTAAGAAATTATAATTAAGTAAAGCCATACGGCTACCAAAGTTAGGCCAGGAGGTTCCTTATATGCATTCATTTTCTTGGAACAGAGTCGAGGGCAATCACAAGGTATCTGAGCAAGAAGCAGCAAGGAAAAGGCCCGGAGCTGTTAGGAGGTACAGTGGCAGAGCAGGCCATGGTGGACGTGTGGTGTAATGTGGAGGCACACCATTTCAGTGCACCCAGCACTGCAGTTGTGCTACAGACTGTCATACTCCCAATTAGAGGAGGAAAGACAGACGAGGAGATAGTTAAGACCAACGTGGAGAAGCTGAGCAGCGTGTTAGATGTGTATGAAGAGAGGCTGGCTAAAAACAACTACTTGGCAGGGGATTTTTTCAGCCTGGCAGACCTTCACCATCTGCCATATATTTACTACTTAGTGAACGCTGCAGGAAAGGGTGAGCTCTTTTCCAGCAGACCCCATGTCAATGCATGGTGGGAACGCATCTCAAACCGACCCGCCTGGCAGAAGGTGGCACAAAACATGAAAAGATAAACACGCTTTTATTACAGCTTTGACTGAATGGTTTAAAATGTTGTCATCACTCAATAGCAGGAGACTATCACGTTCTATGGAAATAAAAACTAGTATAATATCTTAAATAAATAAATAAAATGGGTGTTTATATGAGAAGATTTATTGGTTCTTGCCTTCCTCAGAAACAATTGGTGACAAAATAAATTAATAAGATGTTAGAAAAAGATTTGTTTTAAAATATCAAAATTGCTATTGGATAATAGTTGTGATGTAAGCTATAGAATTTTTTATCTTTTTTAATTTTGACTATAAAAATGTTAATAGTGTAAATTTATTTTCATGACACTTTTTAATTATATTTATTGTCTTTTTAATAAATGATACTATTTCTTATTTAAAAGGTTGTGAGCCACTATAAAAAAATTGATCATATTTGAGCTCAATTTTAATTTATTGAAAATATGAAATAGAGAAAATATGAGATATCGTGATTAAAATAATTCATAATAAAATAAATAAAATTTACATTTATTAGATTAAAATATTTTAACAATTAACAATATGAAAATCAATTTATAATAAAGGATAATGAATAGTTATATATTTTTAATCTATTGCTTCATAATTACTCAAAAAATGCTATATTTATAAATTTAAAGTTAAATAGATTCATGTTCAAATTTAATTATTAAATTTCACCATATTTAGAGCTTTAATTCTCATTTGATAGTGCCTCTCTTTGATTATCATTTGCAACACAAATCTAACTTTTGTGGAATTGTTTGGTTCTTTTATTTTTAACTTTTAAACATTATTTAAAAATACAAGCATGAAAGTAATTAACAATTTTATTTCTAGTATGTTAAGTGATTTAATAAAATTTCATTATATTAGTATTAACAATAATTCAATTCATCTATCATTAAACATTTTACTGATAAATTTATTTATTTTATATGAATACATAAATTTTAATTTTCAATTAAAAATAGTATTTATATAAAGCATAATAGTTATGTCGATAAAAAATGATAAATAGAAAGATCTCAATAACAATGAAAAGGATATAGATAACAATTCATAAAGCTTAAAAAGACACATTAAATCTTATAAACAACATCCAATATTAGCATTAGTGCATTGTAGTTTGACAAAAATGTTGCAATCTCACTCAAAACGGTACATGGATTAAATATATGATTATTATTTATTTTATTTTTTGATCATAGGACACATTAATGTTTAATTATAAATTTTAAAGCTTCAAGATGCTATCATTTTCTTAAAGGGTTTACATCATGCTATTTAATTGGGCCTTTACACAATATCTATTAAGATAATCATGAAACAAAATGTCAATTCATCTTAGTATTTTGAAATTTTAAAATATTTTTCATTTTGACTATAAAAATGCTAATAGTACAAACTTATTTTGTCTCTTTTTAATTATATTTATTGTCTTTTTGATAAATGGCATTATTTTTTATTTAAAAGGTTGAGACCAATACAATTTTTTAATCATATTTTGAATCAATCTCAATTTATTGAAAAGATGAAATAGAGAAAAAATAAAATATTGTGATTAAAATAAGTAATAATAAAATAAATAAAATTTACATCTATTAATTTAAAATATTTTAATAATTAACAATAAGAAAATCAATATTTAATAAAGAATAAAGAATAATGAAAAATTATATATTTTTAATCTATTTTATATTTGGGGTGGAGGGTCTAGCTCGAATGGCTAAAGCATCTTGTTGCAAGCAAGAGGTCACGAGTTCTAGTCTCTCCTTTGTCCTTGTGGTACTAGAGCATCACATGACGATGCATTGCCTTAGATGACACATTTCTTGTAGTTTATATATATCAAAAGACACACTCATGCTTATAAACATCAAATAATAGTGATAAATATATGATTGCACTACAATTTATATACATCAAAAGACACCAATCCTTATAAACATCAAATAATAGTGATAAATATATGATTATTATTTATAATTTTTTATTGGTGATATGTTTTAACTTACATGTCTAAGTTCTTTTTAATTTCTAGAAAAAAAACATTCATAGACCTTAAAAAGACACACTAATTCTTATAAGCATCAAATAATAGTGATATCGATGCATTGTAGTTTGACAAATTAATAATTGGTAGTGGGTGGGTGCACCCAATCATTTAGGTTTAGTGATATATTTTAACTTACATGTCTAAGTTCTTATTAATTTCTAGAAAAAAATATTTACCTAAATAAATGTTGTAGCAATAGGTTGTTGATATCACTCAAAAGGGTATAGATTAAATATATGATTATTAATTATAATTTTTTAATGGTGATATGTTTTAACTTACATGCCTAAGTTCTTATTAATTTATACAAAAAGAATTTACCTAAATAATTGTTGTAGCAATAGGTTGTTGATGAACCACAAATTTTTTTAGGATAAGGGCTCTCTTGCACTTCTAGGGTTTTGCACCTAAAAGGAGAAAGGTATCCCACAAAAATTGGGGATTCACTCAAGAATAATGCTAATATGATTGAAATATGTCTAAATGGAATGCCCTAAATGCAAATAACTGATAAAAGAGATGAATTATTAATGCAAAACTAATGAAATACAAATTGTTTGAAAACACATTATGATATGTAGAAAGACAGATTAAATGCAATATAGAACAAGATAGAAAGGCTAAACAAAACGAGTGCACTTGGAAACTGACAGAGGATGAAATGAAGACTGCAGATGTCTATGAAAATTCTAGAAATTCTATTTTTTCTGGCCAACTGGGACACTTACGCCAAGCTGAGCGACTGAGTCCTAGATCTGATAAACTATTCCGGATCCCCTTTCAACCAAATGGGTATCTAGATCTACAAAAAAAATTGACAAACATGTGCAGTGGGACTAATTCGCAACTGTTGGTGACATAGTCCACTTTGACTTTTCTGAAAATCCAAAAATGGAAACAGAAGCCCTCAGTCTACACTTTGTACATTCTTGTTGAAACATGGATCTGATTATGCAAAAACACCTACAAAACACAATATAATTTGGTTTCTAATGGGGGGTTTTCCTTGGTCAAACCCCTAGTTGGTATTTAAATCTTGAAAAGATAACGAAATTTGCATAAAACCTTAGCCTTAAGTGTGTCTAAGACTAGGATTTATCTAAAACAAGATGCAACCCTATTCTATCATGCAAGAATAAGATGCACAAATGAAACTATAATGATTCAAGACTCATTCCAAGAGACCCTAAATCACATTAGAAATGAATATTAATAACATGCAAACCTTCCTTAGGCTAAAAATAGAGAAAAAATAGAAGATGGAATCACTTTGAAAACAAGTCCTTAGGCTTGATTTGATGGCTAGTTGAATCTCCTCAACGTAGATTTCTCCATGATTCTCCATAGAAATCCATAATCAACCCTTTGAAATGTGACATCTTGGACAAAAAGTGAGCTTGAAGACCTACAAAAATCCTAGCTTTCTACCGTAAAGCTTCAACTTTGTTGTAGATAGATTAATAAATCTTCTTTTGAAAAATATTCAACACTTGATTCTTGAATATGTTTGTTGAAATGACTAAATGTTGTGAAAAATGACCTAAAAAAATATATTTATAGGCATTCAAACTTAATTATTCATTATTTTGACTTCGTAGGCCAACATCCTTAAGAAATTTGAATTAATTCAGTTGTTTTCCCGCTCAAAATTGAAAAATCCCCCAAAAGGTACTAAGTCGCCACCCTGGGAAACTTAGTCCCACCAAGGGTTTTTGAGGTCAGATTTTTAGAATTTCAATGATTTGAATGTTGCTTGTTGAGATTTGTATGATTTATGGGTGGAATAATCCTCAAGGTCCAAAATAATGAGTCTTAGGGGCCTATAAATGGTAAATTTAAGGAATGATTATGCAAGGGTGCCAAAATAGGTCCAAATTAAGTACAAGATTGCCTCTTTCTTCAAGAGTATACAATTTTTTGTGACATAGTTGATATCACTCAAAATGGTATAGATTAAATATATGATTATTATCTATAATTTTTTAATGCCACATGAGATATTAATATTTAATTATAAATTGGAAAGCTTGGAAATGCTACCATTTTCTAAGAGGTTTTACATCCCTATCTAATTGGGCCTCAACCCAATACTTATATTAAAGATAATCATAAAGACAAATGTTAATTCATCTTAGTGTTTAGTGGGAATCTATTAGTTAGAGAAAAAACTATTCTTTAATAGGAAGCCTCATATTTATGAGGCATCATACTTCTCACCATAACTAAAGGAAAACCATTATCTCATCATGTCCTCCTAAATTCCATCATAAAGAGGTTAGTGATTGAAGAAAGAAAGAAATTCTTTTACTCCTTGAAATTTCTCCCAATAGGAAACTTAAGCACGATATAATTTCTCATCAAGATTAATCTTGATAATCAAAAAATATACTTTTGGATGATGCTGGTGCCTTCTTAAGTAAGACCATAACAGAGAAAAATATTTTCAAGTATGTGATGACTCCACTCTATTTCTTATAAAAAATCCTATACAATCAAACACATGAAATTGAAAATAAATTATTAAGACATATATGTACAAATGAGTTCACATCCTATAAAGTGATAAAAAATCAAGATACTCACTACAAAATAATGGGTGTAGTTTAAAACATTTGAAATTATATTGTAGAAAAGAAAACTCTTCTTCTACTATCATTTGAACAAATCAATTACAATTATATTATAGATTTAAAAATTATTAGAAAATTAGCAACACTGGAACCAAAGATGAATTGGTAACCAAGAGGGTTGGTAGCTCAATGGGTAGAGCAACCTAACAAAAAATGGGAGATTCTTGGTTCAAATCTTGGCTATTAATCTAGATGAGAATTTTAATTTGGTATTAGAGCCTAGGTTAGTAGAGCCAAGCCAAGAAGCATTTGTAGTGTGGCTCAAGGGGTGTGTTGGAATATGAACCAGACTTGAACCAAAGATGGAACAATCACCAAGAGGGATGTTAGCTCAATGGTAGATCACCCCAATAGGAAATGGAGGTCCTACATTTGATTACTAACTAGTCCATGAAAGGTTTAACAAAAACAAAACATTATGACCACTAGAAAGAGACTATAAATATGACACAAGTATTATATTTAAAAATATGTGATATTGAAACCTTACAATTATGCGTAGATGCATCCTTATACTCATTCTTTTAATTATAAATTTGATAACCCTCTTTATTTCTACACTTTAACTACATAAACCCCATTTCCCATAGGCTCCCTCTTAAAATCTTTAACCAAGTTTATAACTATTCAACCAAAAAAATCTCCAAAAAGGCTTGATCTTGATAAAATGGCCAAGTTAAGATGGGAACTCCACTACTTAATCTCTTTGGTGATTAATTCCATCTATTAAATTATTACAAAAAATGAAAACTAATTAAAAATAATAATAATCAAACAAAAAAGAATGTAATTTTAGAGGACTTATGTACCCATTAGTTGAGAATCCCAATATGAGATGAGGGTAAGTGCACAAAGATGAGGGGCCAAAAAGGGGTCTTAAGTGACCACTTTTTTTTTTTTGAAAATCAAGAAATAGTGACCTTGGATGAAAAATTGAGGATAGTTACACTCAAAATTATAAGATGCAACAAAAACAAGGACCATAGAGCTTCAAATGTACTTTCTATACTAGAATTTTTTTTTTTGAAAATGGTTGAGATTAAGGGGTTGAAACAAGTTACCCATGCATATTGGTCCTGATTTTTTCAAAAAATAAAGATAGCATCTATTGTGGGTAAGTCAAAAGGTTAAATTTTTTTAGTATTTTTAAAATCGATTTAGTGAGAAATTAACTAACAACATTTATTGCAGTCTCAATTTTTTTTATAATTTTTTATGAATTTTCAAAGTGGACACAGTTTGAATTTTTTTTTGACTATGCTAACCCTATAATTTTTGAAAACTAATCAAAAATATTTTTTTTTTTTGAATATGTGTAGAATAGAGCCAACTTTATAAAAATGTAATTTATTTGAAATTTCAATGAATGGATAAAAATGAATTAAAAAATACCAAACAATGGTTTTTGACAAAAAACAGATACACCAACAAAAGAAATTAAAGATGAAAGCCTTAATATAGTCAAAATGTGAAAAAATTACATCATTAAATAGCTAAGAGAGAGCTTAACATTACCCAAGTGTTTGTTTTACTTGAACTTGAAACACGTGCAAACCTAATGGTTAGCATGAACGAGATTATGTAAAATTTTGTAGAATATGTTGAAACACATTTTTGGGCATTGGAAAGGAAATCCGAGCCTTTTGGTTGGAAATCTAAGGAAAATAAAAGTCAAAGTCTTGTAGATTCCCAAAGTTGGACAAAACGTGAGTGCGTTATAACATGCTCACATTATGTCTTAGCCTTGACATAACGTGAGTATGTTATAATGCATGATATTATGTCTCACTTGAAATTATTTTTGTGTACAAGTTTTTTAAATGTACATTTTATGAATGTATGTATGCATGCATCCATGCATGCATGTATGTATGTATGTATGTATGTATGTATGTATGTATGTATGTATTCTTGTATGTATGTATGTATGTATGCATGCATATATTTATGTATGTATGTATGTATGTATGTATGTATTTATTTTTGTATGTATGTATGTATGTATGTTTGCATGTATGCTTATGTGTATGTATGTTTGTATGCCTAAATGTACTTATACATATGTTTGTATGCATTTTTGTATTTATGTACATATATGTATGAATGTATGTATTTATTGTGGCATCCAGTTCCTTAGAGCAAGTATTCGAAATTAGGAGGGATACCAAAGTTGCTTTTAAAAGTACCA
>VDFB02057442.1:0-12096 GCA_007258455.2 Sequoia sempervirens
ATACTTCTGGAAGGGATTTTTACATTCTTCTGCTGGCAGAATCATTCAGATTTCGCAGATATGCATCATCGATCGAAGTTTTGAAAATTGTGGAGTCTCTCATAGGGACAATTTTCAGAAGGGGAAGAATTTACTGTAGTAAGTTGGTCTGAACATGATATTTTTCTTTTATCCGGCAGTACATTTCAGCTATATAGATTCAAGCTGCTATAGGTAGAAAGTGTCAAATGGAGTCCGTATTTACTTGAGTCTGCAGTATGGATATTAAGGAGGCGAAATTAATTTAATTTCCGCTGCAAGTTTTTCCAAGAAATCGTTGCATTTAACTTAGCATAGAATATTTCATAAATTCATTGTACCATAGCACTTTCCAAAGGCTATGATCACTGTGCACTTTAGGAAAGTCCAAAGGAGTGATGTGGAGGTCAAAGGTGGTCAGCAGGGAGGTGTGTCTATTCCAAACACTGTTCAACGAGGTTCTATCAATTATTAAAGTAGGTTTGGAGATTATTGAAGCCCATAATATTGGTAGCTGCTTGCATCAATCTAGTCATTGTCAATGACTTCAAGACTGCCTTGCATTTTCTTATCCCAGCCTTAATTAAAGGGAGTTGATTATTATAGAATTCAATCGCAAGTATTTGAAGCTACCATAAATTAATAAAAGATAATTTGTATGGCAGGGAGCCCGTGAATGGACAAAGTGAAGTCTAGCTAAGAAGTGGCGCTGAGATTATTTAAAGGGAATTTAAGTCGAAGGGAAATTGATTCAGGGGAATCATGGCATATTCAGTAGCAATTCAACACTCTTGCATAGTGTGCTTGTTTGGGGTCCACACGGTGTAACGTGGATGCAAGTTAATGAAGGTTCAAAGTCTTCAAAGAATGAAGTCTGAATTTATCCTGAAGCTCGAATCACTCTCCTGGCATATTGTACGGTCAATGAATGAAGTTGAAGCTTTTCAATTATTCCATCACTACTCTTTGTGAGCCGCCAAATCATTCAGTATTAGAGTGGTGGATGGTTGGAAGATCAAAACAAGTCCAAAAATAGCATCAATTTTCTTCCTATTTTTGGTGACATTGTTGAGAGCCACCGTAAGTCTAGAGGAGGCTATTGCAGCATAAAGGGAGGTTTCCATACTATTTGGTGAGGGAATTGGAGCTGGTCTTTCATTGACTGAGGTTTCCAGGTTAGAATTTTTTAGCTGCAAGAAATTCCAAATAATTTTAATTCAGCTGGTTAAGAAGTTTCTGAGTTCAAATGTAATGCAATAATTTATTCATGGAATAAATATAATTGTCTTGCTGTGTAATATCTTTGAATATAAACTGGGATCATTTGGTTATTCTTCATATGTAATGCAAGACATGTTACTTCAATGGTTTATTGTGAAAATTTTCTATTTTAAGCTGAACATGAGTTAAATCAATAAGTCTGCCAACTGTTTGACGAAATGTCTGTTCACCCAGAATCAAGGAAATAAAAAATTTGCATGTCAATTAATGGTGGGACATCTCAGTGGTATCAGAGTAGTTGATTCTGCCAGCCCGTGGGTTTTAACATCGAATGTTAATAGCGAAAATTTTCTGATCAGAAAAGTAGTTTCCAATTGTTTACTTGCATTTCGTTGAATCCGGAAGTTGGGTTAGTTCACTGTGGGTTTGCTTTTGGTGGGTGGCCAGCACTTAGTCTTTTCAGTTGCAGTAGGGTGTTTGGTTGGAAAAAGATGAAGTCTATGGAGGAGCTTTTAACAGAATTAATGCAAACTTTTCAAGACTATGATAGGAATTTAACGAAGTTGTTAGAGCATCCTGAAGTGCTGGATTCTCTTGTTGCTGAAGAAAAGAAAGCAGATACTAAGGTAAAGAAGTATACAAGTACAATAAAAAGGGACATCAATGAGAATGAGCTTAGAAGACAAAATATTTGCTTCTCGTGCAAAGGAACTTGGGGGCTTAATCATCAATGCACAGATAAAATAGTGAAGAGGTTTGAAGAAGAATAGATAATTAGAGGAGAGGTTGGAAAAGAGATACAGATGGTGGAAAGTGTCTCTGATGGTTATGATACATTTAAGAATGAGGATGAAGTTAGTTCTTCAAGTATTTCTATTAACGAAGTTGAGTACATTTAACTTCACAATAATGATGAGAGCAAACAATCTGCTAATTTGGAGTTCACTAAATCAACAAATGAGGATATAGGGACAAATAATCAAAAGAATGATTTCCACAATGTTTCCTTCCAGCAGAGCAATACCATGGACATTGAGGAAAAAGAGTTCCTTGTTGCTTCTACAAGTGAGGTGTACATGAGTCTCTATGTTGGTGATTTAGAGGTGGTTATTGATAGGCCTTGTGAAGAGATGGATTCATTGGGTGGTTATTGATAGGCCTTATGATTGAAGTTTTGAAAATTGTGGAGTCTCTCTTAGGGACAATTTTCAAAAGGGGAAGAATTTACAATAGTAAGTTGGTCTTAATATGATATTTTTCTTTTATCCGGTAGTACATTTCAGCTATATAGATTCAAGCTGCTATAGGTAGAAAGTGTCAAATGGAGTCTGTATTTACTTGGGTCTGTAGTATGGACATTGAGGTGGCCGAATTAATTAAATTGCCGCTGCAAGTTATTCAAAGAAATCATGGCATTTGACTCAGCATATAATATTTCATTGTACCATAGCACTTTCTAAAGGTTATGATCACTGTGCAAGTTAGGGAAGTCCAAAGGAGTGACGTGGAGGTCAAAGGTGGTTAGCAGGGAGGTGCATCTATTCCAAACATTGTTCAACGAGTTTCCATCAATTATTAAAGTAGGTTTGGAGATTATCAAAGCCCATAAAATTGGTAGCCACTTGCATCAATCTAGCCACTGTCAATGACTTCAAGATTGTCTTGCATATTCTTATCCCAACCTTAATTAAAGGGAGTTGATTATTATTGAATTCAATCGCAAGTATTTGAAGCTACCATAAATTAAAAAAAGGTAATTTGTATGACAGGGAGCCCGTGAATGGACAAAGTGAAGTCGAGCCAAGAAGTGGTGCTGAGATTATTTAAAGGGAATTTAAGTTGAAGGGAAATTGATTTAGGGGTATCGTGACATATTCAATAGCAATTAAGTCACTCTTGCATGGTGTGCTTGTTTGGGGCCAACACGGTGTAACGTGGATGCAAGTTAATAAAGGTTCAAAGTCTTCAAAGAATGAAGTCTGAATTTATCCTGAAGCTCGAATCACTCTCTTGGCATATCGTAGGGTCAATGAATGAAGTTGAAGCTTTTCAATTATTCCATCGCTACTCTTTGTGAGTCGCCAAATCATTCAGTATAAGAGTGGTGGATGGTTGTGTTAGTTTTATGATCAGATTTAATGCACAGAAAATTAATTCAAATCAGACACAATAACACAGCAGATACCCTGGGAAAACCCTCCACTTGAGGGAGAAAAACCCAGCAACAATATATCACTTATATATTGAAATGTCAACACAATTGTCTCCTTTACAAAGGGCCGATAAGAAGGTCCTATAACATGCACCAAAGAGTGATGCAACACAGAATTACAATGGAGCAATATGCTGATATAACTCAGCCACTAATAATGCCGAACTTGAACTTATATGTCTTCAATCTGCCTTGAATGAATTCGCACTTGAGATGGATGGAACAATGAATGAAATCGATGATCAAGTGAGATACAATGAAGGTGGTTATATACAAGATGAAGAGAAGGGACGTGACCCTTCAATGAAAGCATGTCGGCTTTGAGCAAATAATTGCGCCTCTTGTAAGAGGTCGGCTCCCTTCTAAAAAATCGTGTCTCTTCTTAATCGAACCTCTTTAATAATAGAAAACTTTTAACATAAGAGTTGTGTCTTTTGAAATCGCTATAAATTAAATAGCTTGGGCTACATTTAATTTATTGTTCTTCAACAAGGAGATCGGCTGGAAGAATAAGACCGATGCTGCTTAATAAACATCAACAGGTTGAAAATCAGAACAAGTCAGAAAATAGCATCAACTTTCTTCCTGTCTTTGGTGACATTGTTGAGAGCCACTGTAAGTCTAGAGGAGGCTATCACAGCATAAAGGGAGGTTTCCATACTATTTGGTGAGGGAATTTGGAGATGGTCTTTCATTGACTGAGGTTTCCAGGTTATAATTTTTTAGTTGCAAGAAATTCCAAATAATTTTAATTCAGCTGGTTAAGAAGTTTCTGAGTTCAAATGTAATGCAATAATTTATTCGTGGAATACATATAATTGTCTTGCTGTGTAATATCTTTGAATATAAATTGGGTTATTTGGTTATTCTTCATATGTAATGCAAGACATGTTACTTCAATGGTTTATTGTGAAATTTTTCTATTTCAAGCTGAACATGAGTTAAATCAACAAGTCTGCTAACTGTTTGACGAAATGTGTGTTCACTAGGAATCAAGGAAATAAATTTTTTTTCATGTCAATTAACAGTGGGACATTTCAAGACATTACACCTAGTTTTAGTTCTATCCATCAAATTTATGTTTTTTATATTCTTTTTGCATACATTAATTTAATTAAAATGCCTCCCTATTTTCACTAGGTATTCTATGTACTGTTTTTTTGGCTACATTTTTGTGTCCCCTTATTATTTCTACCCTGTCAACTAAGGGCACTCCCCATGCCCACATTTGACTCAATTAATTTTTATTGCCATTTCATACATTAGTCTTTGCACAAAAAACCTAGACGAGTTATGGAAAATATACCATCCTATATAAAGCTTGGATTTAAAAGTACTTGTACATCTCAACCCCGAAACTCTTGCCACACCAACTCGAACAGAAAATCCCCTAATAGGCTAATAACAGATATCTCAATTATAGTATACATATTAATCTTTATTATAATGGAAGGGTTTTAGAGGCATCTAGTGATTCTTTGAGTAGGATCATGACAAGATCAAAAGATGTCCAATAATTGGATTTAGGAAACTTGGGTAGTATTGTACTAAACTTGCATGACCTTGGTATGACCATTGTTTTTTTTTTCATCGCATGAGATAGGATTAAATAGGCACCCATGGGGTTATGAGGCTCTAATATAATACGAGACTATGTGGTATAGAAAATAGATAGCTTCATAACTCTAGCAAGACCGCATAGTGAATGGAATTTCCTCTTATTTACCTGTGCAAAGTGATCTGTAGAGGATTTGGAACACCATTTATAGACACTCCACCTCCTTTTGTGCATGCTTCCTAACTCCCAATGCCTACCTATATCACCTTAATTAAATTAAGGCTTTTGAAGGGCACATAGATGTTGAAATAGTGGATAAATAGTTAAAGCAAATTAAAGTTTACTTTAGTGTGCACAAAGTTAGTGAGGCACGACAGATTTATTTTGTATGCCTCAAAGTGGAGGCTCATTCTCTAACTTGGTGGTAAAGCTATTTGGTATCTTTGGGAAAGAAAAAGAATCCAGTAGTAGCTAGTTGGAATGCATTCAAAGAATGATATGTACATGTTAATCAAATTGGTCATAAGATTGATCAAAATATTTAAGTGGCAATCTTTTAGATAGGGTTGGGTTCAAAGTGTGTAGAATTATACCACAAAGTTTCATATAAATGATGAGCACATGGTTATCCTGAGAGGTGGGGGGAGGGGCGAGAGGGGAGGGGTTGAATCAATATCTAACAATCTTCTACATTTCAAAATTTAGCCAATCACAATAAAAGCGTTCAAGTAAGATCTAGCAGTTAAGGACACAATGAGAACACATGATTTACATGGAAACCCTTGCAGGAGAAAACCACAACAAAATACTACTTATATATATATTAATCTTCTTCTTCTTGTAGGTTCCAACCTACTAGAAACTCCAATCTCTACTTAATAGAAATATAGGTTCCAAACTATTGGGGGCTCCAACCACCACACAAACTGAACTTCAACCCAGAAAGAGGGTCCAACCTCTATTTGATAGGCTCCAACCTATTGGAGGCTTCAACCCCCATACAAATTGAGCTCCAACCCAACAAGAGGCTCCAACCTCTTAATCCTTCAATGGCTTATATAGTATTCTTCTTCACAGGATCTTCCTCTCGCAAATCTGATTACAACTCACACAATATCCTTCTTCCAAATCTGATCACTATCCACACAATAACCTTTCACAAGTTTGATTACAGTCATGTACAATCTTCCTTCCAAATCTGATCACTATCATGCACAATATCTCTCACAAATCTGATCCAATCTATGCACCAATTCTTTTCACACAACCGATCATAACCATGGCATTATTTTCACATAATTTTCTGCCTTACCATCTGCTCAAGTTCACTTTACAACTTGCTCGTACTCTTCACATATATTCGTTATATATATTTGTATTTATCCTTCATACGCGGGCAACATTTCTTTTTAATATAGATCTGAATTGCCTTTCATTTTCATCCCCTTTATCTCTTTTCAATCTGCTCTTTTACTCAGAAAAATATATCATTAAAATTCTTCTCTTCACAACATCAATACTCTCTTCATATATTCTGATATAAAGCAGAGGATTTCATTTCATGCTTGAAGATTTCATACTCACCCCACTGAACAAGTGGTTCATTTCAGTAGCATAGCATTGTAACCTTACCATCGTATGCTCTCACCTTGCCCACATTGGGATCTGGGTGATCAGAAAGTGGAAGGGAGTTTACTTCAGTTGGTTATCTTTGATTATTGGCTAATTCTAACAAGTTGTGAAGTTTTTTGAAAAAAAAATTAAGGGTGGGTTATTACAGCCATGTATGGGCTCCATACCCTATGAATCCAACTAGATAGTATTTGACAGATGAGAAACAATATTTTATATTCATTGAATATTGTATTTGATGGAATTGCGTTTCCAAATTATTATATGCCATTTAGAAATATTCCCCTTATGTTGTTTGTGAACATATTACATATCCATTCCAATAGAAGTAATACTTCTACTCTTTGTAACTCTCTTTTTCAAGATCTTCCTAGACTAAGGGCTAATGCTGATGCCATTAATATACAAAAGAATTGTATCATAACAGTCATATTCAACAGGATATTTCATTGCTTTCTATAAAGGAGATGAAGTGAATTTTGTATACCCTATCTACATGCCTTCCATTGGCATTCCTTTTTTTTAGAATCATGTTTTTTAAAATCATCCAAACCAAATTATCTAGGAATGGTCCTATCATTCCACAAATTACATAATGAGTTTTTCTCTGTGAGTTTGAATGTCTAAAATCTACAAGTGATAAAGTGATGAATAATCAAATTTAATTGAGTTTTCCATATACGAATGAGAACAAACCTTACCTTATGATAACACTATACAATAGAAAAAATGGTATATATTGGATGACTATGTTGCCTAATTTTTATTGAAAGTAATTTATGCAATTCATTGAAACCTTCTTTTCTTTTGCTGCGCAGTATGGAAGTGTTTTAAAGCTTATGTCAGATTCTCTAGGTATGTTGTTAACTTATTTCTGTTTCCCACTCCTGAGTAGCTATAGGTTGAATATATGAACCATGAGATCAAGAACTGTATTTCTTTTCTGTTATACAATTAAATGACATAGCTGTTATATGATACACCCAGCATAGAAGATCAGAAAGTCAAATCTGAAACCATATTGAACACTTATTATTGTCCTGCAGATTCGTCCAGTATAAAGTCTTGCATTTCAGCTTTACATTTCTTGGTTACTAATGCTGCCAAGTTTGACCTTGATGAGGACACTCTTTCTCGAGAGCTACAGCAATTGGGGTTCCCAAAAGGTGATTAAACACTTGATTTATCAATAAAGTATATTGTGTTTGAGCATAGTCTAGAGAATCAGAGACAGGTGATCACTCCCATGGGCCATAACCATGTCTGTTCTAGTTGTGAGTTACTGGCATGCAGTTGAATTTTCTTCTGTCTTCATTTTAGTTTGTGTGCAAGATGCCAAATAATTGATAACTTCTACTTGTCTATATGATAGGATTAGGAAAGTTGGATTGCGGATGAAAATTGTTGATGAAACCATCTGTATAACTTTCACAAGTTTCTTTTGACTAGCTTGTATCCTTTATTGTTTAAGAAAGTTAGAGATGATATTTGAAGGATTTCAAAGTAGGCATTCTAAATAATTACAGGTAAGTACCCAAGGCTATTGCCGCTAAAGGATTGATTTTACTACAATTTCTGCCCACATTACTAGATCTTTATAGCAGTTGATCTATACTTATCACAAAGGTGATAGTTGATGTATGCGTATCACAAAAGTATAGTTAGTCTTTCCTTCTTAATTACTCCCATGACAAGTTCAAGTATGGACAGATAACAATGAGAGGGATTCATACTGGTTTCAACTAATATTTGATTAAATTAAAGGTACTGGAATAGTTAAGCATTTTCAAGTTTCTGCTTTTTGTTATGTCTAAGGAACATATTCTGAAAGACAAGAACGAATGGCAGAAAAGTCAAAGAAACAAAACTATACTAGAAGGATGGTTGGACTACTTGAAGAAAATTTTGGAGTTCAGGTAATACAACAAGGGTGGCATAAAGAGATTTCTCTGCTAGATTAGTCATGATATTTCAACAAGGGTAGGAGGCAAATAGTTCTTGAATCTTTCCGAAACCTAGTTTCCCCTCTTGGAATCATTTGTCTTTTTGTTTGTTTTGATGTATTTTGGTTTTTTTGTGATTTTTGAGCATAAATGTAATAATGCGATTTTGCAAGAAATTGAAAATAAATTCTATAAAAATTATTCAACTCTGGAAACAATAGTATCTTATGGTAAATACTGATGCCAGTCTATTTATTTGTCTTCTGAATGATTACAATTAGGATCCAATAACATGCAATCAAAAAGGCAATGAATTTTTATGAAAGAACCTGGTTTTTTTGCAGCAATAAATGATCCTCTTGAGATGGTACGGCTGAGTTGAATGAGCCCTTTCTTTGCGCCAGAAGGATCAACTGCTAGTAATATATGCGCCTCTAACTGTGAAGTCTGTCTGCCAAGAATGAAGGCGATTTGCTTAGAGACAAAAGTACGCCTCTTTCACAAATGGTACGGCCTAGTACAGAAATGTACGGCCTGAAACACAGCAGCAATCAATGAATAAAAAGTACGGCTCTCTTTGGAATCTCTAGATCTGAAGAAATGGGCGCCTCAACTGTATGAATCCTGCTGGATAAATCTCACACTGAAACCTTGAAGATATAAACCTCTGTGAAGCTCTGACTTCTTCTGAATGAAAAAATCTCTTGCTTGGCAATAAATCGGATGATATTTCACAACCTCTGAATTGCTTTCATTGGAGATGGCTCGTTCCCCAATGCTCTGAGACTGAAATCCTTGGCTTTCGTGCTCTGGACGAAACTTGATCAATTTTCAATAACTCAATAACATAATGGCTCGATTTTCAATGAAAATGCCTTATACTCTTGAAAAGTGCGAATTCCTTAAAAATAGGGATCATTAAATAATTCGACTTCTCTCTTTTAATTATTTCAATAGTTCCTGATCAAATTTTTAATTATAAATATAATCTCAAATGGCCCCTTCCCATGTTGGGCGACCCCTTCAGCCAAAATCACTTAAGTTATAATATTTGAAATATTATAACTTTATTATAAACTCCAATAATTAATATTTAATTAAATCAATTAAATATTAATATCTCTCTCAATATTTACCCGATGCACGAGCCGTCTGAAGCTGACGAATAAGGAAGTGATTCTGCACGTGATCAATCCATACTACTAAAATGGCGGTCCCTCATTTGGTACCATCAATGCTAAAATAGCAACTCGGGCTAGAAGTGTCTGAATGAGCCCGAATGAAAGCCAACTGATCAAATACTGCCAACTGAAGCTGAGCCAAGCTCCAACATGACCCTTTGTCCAACCTATCAGCCTACGAGGGTCGCATAATAGGCTAATCCTGTGCTCCGAGAGATGTCAACTAGAAGGGGACATGACAGTCCGCCCCTCCTGAAATTGCTTGTCCTCAAGCAATCTCAACTCCTGATGCTGCAAAATATCCTCGCTCTCCCATGTAGCATCCTCCATGAGAACAAATCTGTAATTTTACTAAATATTCCACGATAGTCCTCCCTCGCGGCATCTCTGCTCAGGATGGGCTTTCGGTGCTAAAATCAACTTTCCCTCATCATCCTAAGGAGGTAGAAGTGCGGAAGGTATCACCGCGAGAGAATTTGACCCAGCGCCTTCTTGGGAGCGTGATACAGCAGAAAACATTGTACTTGCTCTCTGGAAGCTCAATGTATTACTTCGGTTGTGATCATTTTAGTTGATGGTTAGCTATTTCTTCAGGAGACACATGGAGCTCGCGGATGGTGAAGTGAGTTTCAGTTTGAGGTTTGCTTGAAGTTTGGAATTCTGATTGCGGATTCTTTCTGGGTTTTCAGAGAGCTTCGCAGTGGTATGTTCAGTTTGGCATTCCGAGCAACTTCGCGAATTTACTATTTTTAGTAAATTCTATTTTTGGCAGTGGACAGTATGGGTTCAGTTCAGTTGGTCCTCTTCTTCAGTTGTTTCAGCTGGCACTTCAGTTCCTGGCCTTGGGCGCATATTTCTTGGAGAGATAAGTATTTTCATTATAATATTATATTTTAATATTATACCCCCTTGCCTAGCAGTACAACTTTAAGTTGTTTTTAAAAAGGGGACTTTGAGGGTCAAGGCGCCATGAGAAGATAAATTATATTTTAATGTCAAAAATTGAGCTTAAGGAAAAAGGACGCCCTTTTGAGAGATTTAACTTTATTTTTAAAAAGTGAAATATTTCAAAGGTGAAATGGGGCGCCATCTTTTGGAGGGAAAAGGTGAATTTGAAATTAGGGTTTGGGCGCCTTCTTGAAGCTTCTAGATGTTTCTCTCTTGCCTATTTAATCAGGCCTCAACTCTTCATTTGGGATCTTTTGTCTACTACACCGTTATGCTGCTGAATTGTCTTCAGGCACTCGCTTCGAGGAAAGCACACCTCCTAGCATTGGCTCTTCTTCTTGCTTGAAAGATAGCAACTGGTTGAGAGGTTAGCATGTATTAGGATTGTATTGCATTTTTCAGTTGAGTAATTGCATTTGGAGTTCTAGTTTGCATTTTCTGTCATATTTCTGATGTTGCTGAATGTCATTGAGGAATGTAAGTTTCACTCATAGCTCATGAAATAAAAATGCTATCATTCTGGGTACTGAATCTATTGATTTGTCTATGAAGGGCGACCATCCTAGCATATTATCAAATTTTATTAGTGACTATTTGATTTTATAGAGAAAATTCGCCCTTGCAGCTGGGCCGTACCATCTTGAAGTTACATTGAAATTTGTGCAAAATAATTAAGGCATGTTTGGGGTGGTTTTGGGGTTGCATCTTAGGCACCATCATTAATAGAGTAATCTGCATTCAATATCTCATCAATAGGTTGAGTTTGGAGCTAGCTACGTGCATTTTAGTGAGTTATTATGCTGCTGTTCTGTATTAAGTCTGTCAAAAACAGTCATGCCAGATTTGAGAGAGTTCACTAGTTGTGTGAGGAATTGATATTCAAAGGATTTGAGAGTGTAGAAGAGGATTCTTAACTTGTTATAGCTTTGGAAGTTTATAATCTTATGATATTGACAAGCTCTCTGATTATTGTAAGCTGACCAGTAGTATTGTCAGCAATTCTCTCCTCTCATTTTGAATTTACATGTATTTCCCACTGAATAAGTGGAAGAGGCTGGCTTGCCGCCTATTTTCTTTCAGTTGAGTAGTCTAGGGACCCTCTAACCATATGCTCGCCATCACTCGGCGCCATTCTTGGTTAGGGTTACATTATGTTCATCATGCATTGATTCTCTTACCATATGCTCGCCATCACTCGGCGCCATTCTTGGTTAGAGTTCCTTTCAGTTCTGCATTTGCATAGATCCTCTGACCAATGCTCACACCTTGCCCACATCGGGATCCTGGTGTACATTCTGGTTAGAGTTACTTTCCGCAACGTTTTGGTTTGTGCTAACCTTAACGGGTGCGTGTTGCATTGTAATCATTTGTAAAAAACAAAAA
>VDFB02057443.1:0-16757 GCA_007258455.2 Sequoia sempervirens
GGGTTGGTGATAGTCCATGATGCTCCATGACCCAATATGGTAGGGTGGAGATCAGGCCTTCTTTTCTTGTCTTCATATTGCATTTTTCCACATGCACAAGGTATGCCTATATTTTATTTATTTCATCCCTTCCATTATAGGTGCATTGCATATTATGTATTATAAATTATAGAACTCTTTATATCTCTTGATTTACATATTATATATGAATTATAGATGATCACTGCACTAAACATCACATTTTGTTGTTATCTTCCAGAGCATACTACAGCCATAATGGGGATTTTGATGAAGTAATGTGTTATAAATGACCTTTCAGAATAATCATAGTGACTACAAAATTAGTCACAATGGTCAAATAAACAATTAGATCCTCATAGACTATATATTAAGTGTAATAAGGAATATTCATTTCACCATTGATCAGAGTGGTGGATGATGTATATTCTTGCTCAGGGGCTTGGTGAAAGCCCATCAGGCTCCATGACCCAATATGGTAGGGTGGAGAGCAGGCCTCATTTTGTTATGTTTCATTTTATATTTCCTATGTGCAAATCTCGATGTTTTTGACATGAGATTCAGAGAAGATTCATATGTTTCATAGGTTGTATATTGAGTGTAATGTTAAAGATTTCTTTGAACATTGATTTCATTGAGACATCAATCTCTTTTTTTAAATCTTGTGTCCAAAAAGTTTACATGTAATCTTTTGAGATATATTCCAATCACATGTAAAGTCAAATTCCCAAACAAAAATGAAAAAGTGTAGCTCAAAATTAAATAAATAGAATTGTATGGATGCAATTATCTCTTTATTGTTATGGTTGTCCATCACTTATGCAAATATACTTATTTGACAATTGTATCTCCTATTGCAAATCAATAATATTATAAGATTTCAGATAATTGTATTATGCTTGACATTAGCAAACATACATATCTGTACATAAGGTTAATAAGATATAACAACACAAAATCAATGTTCCAACTAAAACTTACAATATATACTGCCATTTGCTACATGTAGATATTTACACACCCTCTGCTCTCTCTCAGATTGCATTCCAGCCATTTGTACTTCCCTCCGCCTATTGACTCATTATTGCATGTCACTACATACAACTGCTAGTATATTATATATTTTATATAATATCGATTAAATTATATATAATATAATTATGTTCTATAATACAAAATTAAATATAAATGTGAAATTATTATAAGTAATATTTAATATATTTCTATATTAATCAAATAAAAGTAATTTATAAGAAAAATCATAAATTTAGATAGATTAGGAAAAATAAAACTATATGTACTACATAAAATAAAATATAAAATATAAAATAAAATTAATAATAAAAATAAAAATAATAACAATAACATATTTAAAATGATCTACAAATTGACCTCATGTATTACACAAATATATACCAAAAAAAAAAAAACTATATTTTTTCCTAATTGACCTTCTGCACACCTCTTGAGTGTACCCATTGCACACCAAGGTATAAAAAATATTATGACCAAAGTGCAAACCAACTCATATGCGTGCTTGCCACTTGCCAGTCTTGAAATAAGAAAATTATTATTAAAAAATAATGTAAACGAAGGAAAAGCAATTAATCATTAAAAACTAACCCTTAACTCTACCTAAACTCTTTTACTTCAACTTTACTACAAATGTATTAATTCCATCTGGCTTAAGTGGCATGGATAAAAAGTAATTATTAACTCCTCGATAAGCCTAATAGGATGCAGAATTTTTTTGTTGCTTTCTGCAAAACGCGTCTGAGGCCCTTACTATGCAGCAAGATATCTTCGAAAAAACCATTCTCAAGCCCAAGCTACAAAACCATCATGATAAATGCTTTAATTGAAAGAAGTTGGGAATCTGTGGTCCTTACTCTACAGCATTTGCAACTCACTGTGCTTAAGGGAAAAAAAAGCTCTGAAGTTAGCATCACCAATAACCTACACAAACACAAACCGGTCCGAGCCAAGTTTGAATCCTAGTCTTGAAGAATGCATGATCAAACGCATCTTGTTATCTACTGTCATCTCCAGTTCAACCGCCAACTACAGCAGTTTCTTTAATTTGTTTGTTTTGCATAATAAAAACTGTATTTGCAGTTACATAGGCGTAGACTTTTTCATTTTTAGTTTGTTTTTTATAGTGCAGTTAAAACTATGCTTCACCCATGCATACAGTTTGTGAAGAAACAAAATTCTACAGCAAAATAAATTTAATAATTAATAATTCAGCTCAAAAGACAGCGAACAGCAATACTAAGAAAAACTAGAAAATAATGATAATATCTTATAGTTATATTCATCTCTCTTCAGCTGTGTGAAGCAATCAGCTACAGCATGCATATAAAGGAGAAAAAGCTAAAGCAAAGTAACCGCAGACTAACAGTATTTCTCATGCAAATTGAGATAGTTTTGACTTCACTGTCTAAGAAAGCAAACTAAAACTGAAACTGAAAAACTACGCTTAGTTAACCAAAGACTAACAGTATTTCTCATGAATGTCTTCAGTTTGCATTGTAATCTGTTCTATTTTTAGTCTTTTTACCTAGCCATACTTTGCTTGTTTTTCCTTTATATGTACGATATTCTAGAATCTTTAATACAACAGAAGAATACAGAATTAATTTCCAGCGCTGCTATTCTCAGTCTTTGAACAGATCTGTTAAAAGCTTTTTGTTATTGATTAATATTATCGAATGTGATGATTGTTTCAGTATAGTATAAGAGCTCTAGGATTCTGTTTTATAAGTCTGAGTACATTTGAGACTACAAAGAGTCAAATAACACATAACAATGCTCAAATCTAATCAGCCAGATGTATCAAAGGCCAATGCTACACAAACAGACTCCAAAGCCAAGGGAGTTGCCCTGCCCTATCAGAAGTAAACATTAAGAATAACATATAATGATTGGGCCTGGCCCTGAAGCTCATCAGAAAGTAACCATTCAAGAGAAACAGGGAACTACATAAAATGATTATTCAATGGAAAATGAGAGAACTTCATATTAAATCAGTAAATAGAATCAAATGACTCAGAAATATCAATAAACTGAAACAGTGTCAAATATCATATGTGGCATAACAATGGTCTAATCTACTACAGAAATAAACAGATATGTAGAAGGCCCTTATTAGACAAAACGGCTATCCGCTCCTGACTTTGTCCTCTCCGAAACCAAAAACAACAGCAACCTCCCATAATCGGATCTGAGATGTTTGAAATTAAGGGTCGTGCACCTACCCCCGCCCTTTCATTTCTACCTTGCTATTGCATTTACGCCCTCATGCAGCCACTGCCCATCTTGAAACAACATGAAAAAAAATAAAAAGTAACCTCCCTTCTTGTAACTCTCATTAAATCAAATTAATAAAAAAAGCAATATATTTCTTTATTTATTTGTTCAAGTATTTCGAAGATGTTACACACCAATCACATTTGGGAGAATTCCATGGCACATATGTGCTTAATATCTCACAAAAATTGAATAATTTCTGCCTTCATGTTTACAAAATTGTTAAGGAATGATTAAATCATTTCTGAATTGACATGCTTTATAACATTTCTCCTCTCCCTTGCCAAAAAAGCAGAGAAAGGAAATCAAACCATGTACTAAACTAATAGACGGAGAGTCTATGTTCTTTGTAGATCTTCTTTTTCTTTTTAAACTCTTTGCAGCACCATGACTCTGAGGACGAGATTCTCAGTTCAAGGTCGATCCCCTTCCGTTTTCCTGACTCTTTAGCATACTTTAAGCATAACAGTCTGAGTTCAAGGTTCACCTCTTGCATATTTACCTTTTTGAACTTTTCCCCACACAGCATTTCTGAAGAGGCGAGTCTCAGTTCGAGGTCGAGGTCAGGCTTCGTTAGATTTTGTGATGCTTCATTTTCAAGCAGCGATGGTGGAGCTGTTAAGTTTCTTGAGCGTTCACCATACAACTCTGAAGAAGAGAGCCTGCAATCCTTGGCCATCGAAGGCTGTTGTTGTTGGGGTTGGATGCAACTTATACATAGTTGATTGGTACCAATTCTTAAATAAAAATTTAAGACATCACCAACTTTCAATTGTCTTCGTCTTACAAATATACTCCACCCACTCTTCAGCTCATAACAGTTGCCGCTTGTTAACAACTTAATCTTAGAGCTTTCCTGTATGTTTGAATCAATGTCAAAACCTTGCAGCTCAAACTCTATTCCCTTCTTAATGGCTTCTCTCTCTTGGCTTCTATACCTGGGCAAAATATATGTTTCTACATTTTGTCTGGGAATTATGACCCTGCACAGCTTATTTGTATCGCTATTGTACAATTTTTTGGAAAATAGAAACTGAAAATAACCAAATTGAATTTGGTTTGCCATCATTTACGAAAAGCTCTGGAATATTCTCCCTACAAAGACTTTTAAGGTTCACGGATGTTCAACTTGTGAAAAATGCTCACCCAAGACCGTGTTTTTATAGACAGATACATTTCGAAAAGAACATGATTTCAGGCTAAAAATATAGTATTGCTTTTTAAAAAAAAGCATGCATTTAGTATTGGCTTTTTAAAAGCATACATTTCTCAATTTAGCTAATAGTTTATATAGGTATCAACATTTCAATTTAGAATACCTAATATAACTTTTTTTATTTACTGGCTAAAAACTTTGGTCTACGTGATAACTTTCTCAAATCTATTTTAAGTGGACAACTATATACTTAAGATGTAATGTTTTTTGAGTATACTTGTATATATTTTTCAATGAAAATGATTTTCAATTTGAAACTAAAATATTTATTTATTTATTTTAAATTTTTTGTATATGTTTTTAAAATGAAATCAATGTTTGTTCAATTTGAAATTAAAATAAATTGTTTTTCTATTGATCATATATAATTAACTAATTTTAATTTTATCTTATTATTTTATATTATTTGTTTAATTTATTTTTATTTTAGTATACAAATTTACAATAATATCATTAATTTTTGTTATTGTAAATAAAAAAGTTTGGAGATCTTTTCTGAATTTCGAGAGCTCACTTTTGGTGCATTTCTTCTGTCCTACAAATTTTGATGTCCATCGAATCACCCCCATTCAAAATAAAGAGCACACATATTTCACTTTTAATTTTTAATATAATATTAGGTTTGAAGAAGACACATTCCCATTACTTTTTCAAAGAATTGAATGTTTGGTTGGATTATTGTTTGACAAGCATGTGATTCAATAAAGCACATACCATTAATAGGTTGCTTGGACAAAGAAACCAAGGAGAAAAACTCACAGTTATTTCCAAAAAAAAATATTATTGTATGCTGATAATTTTAGTTGACCTACTTCTAAACCTATTTAAGCTACACCATAAATATTTCCATTTAACAACTCCTTGTTTACATTGTGAATATTCCGTCCAATTGAATTGACAATGCAAATTATTCTAGGCATGCATGATTGTGATGAAAATGTGGAACACAAACCATCTGACAAAATATGGAAAGGGTTGCCTACTCAAGTGGGAAGGCATTAGGTTGTGATAGAATGAGGCCAATGAGTACTATATCAAAACATTAGACCAAATAGATACAACGAAGTAAAATAAATTCCTACATTGGTTCAAATCCAACTTGTCCCAATACCAAATTGATCTATAGATTTCAATATAGATATCAATCAATGATATTGGTTAAAAAGGTAATTGGTTTATGAATACCCTATACCCTATAATGAAAGAATTGGAATGAATGGAGACTTTTAGAAAATTTGAAAGACAAAATTTTTACAATATGTTTTATTGATCTGGCATAGTTGAATTACTATGACTAAGTACTCAATAAACTATAACTAGTGGGATTGTAGTTCAATTGGTTAGAGTACCACCCTGTCAAGACGAAAGTTGTGTTCGAGCCTCATCAGTCCCAATCCAATAAATTGAACAATTCTTTGAGTGATCCCTACCCAAAAGAAAAGCAAAAGAAGGAAAAGAGAATAGACTAGAATAGATTTACTAGGGATTATGTAGATCTATCTGGATCTACATAATTAACCAAATCTATAATGGTTTTTTTTTGACATGATAGATCTGCAATCATCTTTTGTCCTTGAGAGATAAAAAAGGGTATCATAGGAAGATAAATCTTTGTTAGCAAGAATAATATAGGGGTATTCTTGCTTTCCCAGAAATAAACTATTTCAAATGTGCTAGTTCCCCATTTTTTAAGAAACAAAAATAAGGGTTTTTAATGATTTCTAAAAAAAGAGAAAAGATTCCAATTTTCATAAATAAAGATTGGATTCTATTTGGCTTAGTATCCAAATAATTCTACTCATTCCAAGGTCATGGGCAATTATTAGGATAAGATAATTAGGAGCTATTCATTTTACAAAATGAATTAAGGTAAATAAGAGTTGTTACCAATTATCAATAATCATTTACTAGTGCTCCCAAATATGTATAGGTACAAATATATGTAGTGATAGGATTTGATTCAATCTAATGATTTTTTAAAATTTTACTAGATCCTTTTCAGTCTTTTTTCTTGAAAAGACTATTTGTGGGATCATTGAAACCCTATCTATATAGATAGGTCTTGTTTGTCTCTTGTATGATGTAAGTAATATAATTCAAAAAAAGTAGGACTACAAGGAAATTCACCTTCATATTTTCCTTATTTTTTGTAAAATAGAGCAATTTAAGAAATTTAAATTATCCATTTTAGGTCCCTATCCACTTAGATTCATCAAACTTATGAATAAGAAAAAAACATTGTCCTTATTTTTAATATATTGATAAGTCTAATATTTTGTTCCTTTCAATTTTGGAAATCAAAATGAAATACATATAAATACCTATGTCTTCCAGAATTAGCAGGAAAAAGGTTTTTTCTATGAAATTTTATATTCTAAAATATTTGAACATATATATATATATATATATATGTAAGGCCCCATATATGCCTAATACAAACCTAATTTGTTATATGCTTTTCTTAAGTTGGTGATTAGATATATTGTGAATAATAAATAAGGTGATCATTTGGTAATATTTTGGAATTTCATTTTAACATTATGTCTTACCTTCACTATCATGAAGGTGGAATACACTCGTATACTATGGAAGACAAATTGAAATTTAAATGGATAAGTATATGATTAAAGTTTAGAATATTCAAATAACAGATTTATGTGATATACGATTGTTACTTATGATTGTGTTGGTATTGTGCAGAAAGGTAATGGTGTTGCATGGGAAGGGTGAACCATCGAGAGAAAATTAAAAGACTCTTTTTGAAGGTTGAGTTTGGTGAAGAGTGATTGAAGATGTCGAGCTAACAAGGTTACATGCCTACTAGAATCGACTTCCTATGAAATCAAGTAGCCCGTGGTGAGCATTATCATTAGGAATCAAATATGCAAATATAAGAATAGATAAATGTTGGAATCAAATCAAATACATCTTTGGGAAGTTCTAAGTGTAGCCCTATTTAACTTAGAAGGGTTTGAGGTTTTATTATTGGTTGGGTGATTGAGTAGAATCTAATTGTAGGACATGTGATGTGAGTTTGGTTGGGTTTGGAACCCTTGGTTACAATCAAAATTCGTATGGATTCTTGTGTAAGTTTTGAAAAGGGATTATTGAGTCAATTTCCTTGGTTTTTGAGCAATAATAGACCCCTAGGACCTATACCTATGGGTTTGGAACCTTTTTGACATGTGAACTTGTCCTTGGAGTGTGAAAAGACCCCTCAAAAATCCACATTCATGAATGTGACGAATTCAAAAAGTGTTGGGGCTTGGGAAGAGTGACTTGTCACTCTCAACCTCCCACTCCCCAAAAGCTCTTGGAATTGGCATAAGACTCACACATGTGTGAGCACTTGTGGGAAAGAGTGTAGGTTTGGAGGATCCCTATATATCTCAAGAAGATGGAAGATTTGGGCATTGCCCACTTCTCCTCTTGGAGAACTCTAATGGAGATAGTAGAGAATGATCAAGATGGCTTGGCAGAGGAAAGAAGGTTCAAGGAGTTAGCCTCCTCATATAAAGAGATAAGTATTCTCTCCTACTACTATTTCCCTTTGTTATTGGTGGTAGGGATGTGAAATATGGAATGAATCATGGTGGAGAATGGAAGGTAGAAAACTTAGATACATTAAGTTTGTGCTATGTTAGTTTTATTTCTTTGTAAAAATGAGAAAAGGCTCCATGCATCATCTTGGAGCTAAGAGACTACCTTACTCGGGGGTATGGCTAGAGCCCATGAGGCTCCATGATGCCATTATGGTAGGGAGGAGAGCAAGACTTCATCAGTTGTGTGTTTTTCATTGCACTTCTTTAGATTTGATTGTAGTATGGAAAGATAGTGTCTTGTTGTAACATGAATAGAATGGAAAGGAGCAAGCCCTATTCATTTGTGCGTATTCATTGTAATCTCAAATATTGAGGTAATATGAAAGCTAGTATTCCATTTAGAAGTGAAATATGGATCAGAGCAAGCCTTATTCATTAGCATGTATTCTTTAAAAAAAAATTGATCTAAAAATGTTAGAGTTTATCTCTATATGCCTCCACTTGAAACCCCTTGTTTATTAAATGAAGAGTTTGGTGTTTTCTCGTAGTAAAAATGGTAGTTTTTGAACTCATATTGTAAAAGAAAATGGTGTATTGTGTTCTTAATGGAAAGGTATAAAAAGGCTATGTTAACAAAAGTGAGCCTTGAAAATGATGTTTAAAGTTTTAAATGGAAGTGTTTAACCTCCTTTTGCTAAAGTTATAAAGGTGTTCATCCAAGATACAATACCTTAAAATGTATCAAAATATTTCCTCTTTAAATTTTATTGTAAATGGTATGAAGGTTTTGGATATGTTATTGCAATTTTTCTATTATTTTGTTAACAAAAATAAATTGTTATTGATGGGTTATAAAGACTTGTGATCAGTCTTGTTACTGCATAAAATAAATTAGACAGTTTTCGGTTCACAGTGGTAGTAAAATAACAGGAGCCTAACAATTTTGGATTATGCTATTACAAAATTTAAATGAGTTTGTAAGAGAATATTTTCTTGTATTTTATTGGGGTGGAAATAAACTATGCCTAAGTAGGTATATAGTTAGTAGGAAAATTATCATGCTTTCAAAGTAGAAAATAGATAAATAAATGAAATCACCAGATTTCTGCCTCTTGTGCATATTTCTTATTTTTACAGATTTTACAGCTAAATACATGTACATGAAATTTAAATAGAAGTATTCCACTTTCAAATATACCTTTAGATTTATCGCTTAGGCAAGTAGAAATTGTATTCTGGCTTAATCTGCAATAAGCATGTTGAAATCTAAAGAATGTCACTAAAGATGCATTAAAGAATGGATTGGAACGCTGGTAGTTGAAGTTGGTGGGGAATAATGTAATCACCAAACACTAAAATGGTGATGAAATTTATGTTGGAGATCCCACGCAAACTGCCTCATTCCTGTAAAGCCAAAAGATAGTTATCAGGTAAACTATAATGAAATAAAAAAAAGAAAAAATAAATAAACTAAGGAAATGCCATGAAACATTATCAAAGCCTTCATATCCTAGATGACTGTTGGGATTTTCATCATTTTGGGTTCCCTTAGCCAAGCGTCGCTTCAGATCATTTCAGAAGCCCAACAGGAAATTAATGGCTGCCACTTGATTATATTCAGCGTGCTACTCAGATGAAATGTCTAGCAGGCAGGAATTTACTCAGCGGGTAGTATACTGTCATAAAGGTGCGCAAAATCCCAGGGCAAAAATAGGGTGATCCTCAACCACCCACGATGTGATCTTATAAAATCTGCAAGGGTTGGCTTATCCTCTAAGACACCCGCTGCAATGTCCCCATCACACTACTTAGTTCACCTTTTTAACTGACTACGTTGTCAGTGTAAGTAAAAGATCACTTAGTATTACTAGCTTGCACCTCAACGAGGTGCAATGATTACGCCGATAGCAGGATATTCTCTGGCAATATATTAAAGGGTAGGGAAAAAAAACGCAAGAAAATGTAAATTGTTTTTCTTAATGTTCAAGATTTGGAAAATATGTTGCAACCAAGCACTGAAAGTAAGCATCTCAATAACTTTCTTTATGTGTTTGTTTCCCATTCATGTTGCAATGGAGGCTTAGCTGTTTGTCCATGCTATTCTCAGGTCAGAATGGATCTCGAACCACCATGGGAATTCAGTATGGGGCCACAAGTACATTTAATTGGATAATCTATAATATCAATGTTATAACTACATATGCTTGCAACATTTCCAAGGAGCAATGACTTATACACTTATTTTGCTTAATATAATAAATTGTATGCCAGTCATATACATTCATTTACATTATATGCATTTATCATTCACATACGCTATGATATTAGGAACCTTCTTATAATATCCCAATAAGGGCAGGATGTTTTTTTGACCCAACATTGCACCTGATCATTGGAGGAAATGATGTAGAAAAGATGCGAATTCCCATTTTTTTCTTAACGTTTTGATATGATTCCACACACAGGATTTCTTTTGTAGATCCCTGGTGCGTGACATCTAATTTTCTTTTTCTTGATAGCCAATTGAAAAGTCAGAGTAACTTTTTATTTCCTTTATATTTTTGTTAGAACCTTTTCGTGCTTCGATAGTTCAGGAATTCTAAATTTCAGGCTAGAGTTTACATTTTACTTCAAAATAAATAAAATTTAAATAAATAAATTATTAGGGGTACAAGACTTATTTTTCTGTGTGGATGTCTGTTTTCTGAGCCATATTTTTGTAGTTCAATATCATACTGATAGGTTTACTGTTCAACTGGCAGTCAATGTTTATCATGCTCAGGCATTAGAGCATTTGATGGTTTGACTTGACAAAAGTGGGTTTGACTATCCTATTTGACATCTTTTGGATTCATCAGAGACTTTAGACCTGCCATTGTCCTTTATTCACATGTAATATGAAGGGGGCTATTACAGCTGCCAAACTATTTGTGAAGAAAATTCAAAATACCATAGTTCTAACAACAACAACGGAAAACCCCATTGAAGATTGCTAATGAAATTTACAACTTTCTCAATTGATTGTTGGATACATCTGTATATGCTTTTCATAAATAACTGCCTGTTGACAGAGAATAAGATGATTTTTTTCTATTTAACATGCATCCTGAACATAAGTTAGGAACTACCTCAGCCTTCCAGTTTTCTTCTGTTTGTGCATGCTTTATGAAAAATTATTTTATCGTTTCCTTCCATTTTATCTTTTATTCAAGCATTATACTGCTAGCAAAGACAATTATCTTTTTTATAGATGTCCTGCTTGGATTTTGAATGCATATTATATACCTGTCAGGAAATGTGTAGTTGGGACTTTTTGCCTTAGATTTTACTTGAGGTTGTGGACATATCATTGGTTCTCTCACATGATCATCATTCATGCTGTCACATTAATAGTACTACTGATTATTACTACTCAGTGAAGCTGAATTGCCTTGAGAGGGTCCAAATTGCTATCTAGACGTCTTCCAATATTTCAAATCCTCTGGAGCTATTGGATCTATCCAAGGGTGAAATCAACACTTTATTAGAAGATTATTTCTTTGAAAGCATTCCAAAACACTCTTCGATCAGATTGTATGATTATTCCTAGGGGGTATATGTTATTTTATATGTTCCATGATGTTGAACCTTTTCCCCTAAATTTTCCAAACTTTTATGAAACCCCAAACTTTGGCAAACACAACCCCTCTCAAAGCTGCCAAACCCATATAAATATGGCAACTATGGTGTCAAATTCTATTTAAAACAACAGACAATGCTTTGAATTGAGTATGAAGGATGAATAATTAGGCCAAGAGTGATTTAGGCAGTCATAAATGCAAATAATGTGCTTAACCTTCCATTTTGGGAAAGTTCAGAGTGATGGCTTTCTACAACGTATAATGTCTTAAATCTGTTACGAGAAAATATGGGTTGATGAGAATGGTGTTAACCAACAAGGCTGATCTGACTCCCATAGACAATAATCTATGATTAAATGGTACTAAAATGATTGGTCGGAAGGGAAAATCTATGCACTCATAAATGGTATAGCTGCAAATATGAATTCTTTATTAATGACATGATTATCAAGACAGATTCTCCTACATGATGGTGCATATGTGGAGTAAAAAGATGAAAGAATTTCATGAGTAAGTTTCAGATAGAGAGGGTTCTTCTTAAGAGGACTGATTTAAGTTCATAGTTTCATTTAAATAATTTTTGAACCCTGGGGTTGTGTTGATTAATTCCACTATGACAGAAAAGGAATCATCTCCATTGCTTTTTTGAGTATCCTTGAGCTGAACAGGGTGCTTAAAGATACTATTGCTTGAAGCACATGGACTGAGTATAATCCTTTTTTAAGTACCCACAAAGTGGCTCAACAAAACAATCTATTTGCTTAAAAAATAAGCTATTAAGAAAGTACACAACAATTGATTTGTTGAAAATTAAACTATTTAGAAAGTACATGTTGGAATATATATTGATGTTAGATCAGCTTGTGATGGATGATACTAAGTATTTTCTTATGGAGATATTGCCAAAGGGAAAACAACAATCAGCTGTTTATGTCTGTATGTAGATCAGGGGAAGTAGTATGCATTGTATGTACAAATACATGGATGTGCATGCTCTGCAGATATGTGTGACACAGTATTTTGAATTTAGATCTCCTCTGCTAGAACTTCATGTCACATTCATGAATTATTTTTCTTCTAGATACATGATCAACAATATACTAACAAGAAAATGGTTCAAACTGGCCAGTCAAATAAATATCACCTATTTTTTGTTCAATAGAACTGTCACGTATTTTCCCAATTGATGTCATATTAATTAATTTGAACTGACCCTCTCAAACCCCTTTTCAGCTATAAACGTGAATAACACAGAATTAATTACCATTTAGTGAGGGGAAATGCGGAGGAGTGTACTTACCTTTAGGTATTTCTATGGTAGACGTTGAGTTCTTCATCTGGTTATCGAGCTAATCCATTAGTCCATGACCGAGGCAAGATATGTGTATATCTCAGCCATGTTATCTCAGACTATGCATCCAAACTTAGGGAGATATGCCAGCCACATGTTTGCTAGCTGCCAACAATAATTCGACTGACTTTGGTAATCTTTTCCCCAAAATTCTCATTTCAGCACAGGCAGGGAGAACGGCGTCAAAGGTTATGGACTATCAATTTACATATGCCAACTGTATTTTCTTCAAAGTTTCTAAAGCCTTTTCAACAAATCCATATCGTTCATATCCTGCAATCTATGCATTCCATGAGACCACGTTTCTTTGAGGCATTTCATCCATAATTTGTGCCTCTCCGTAGCTTTTAGGCTTGATGATCTCAGACTTTGAGGCGTCCACTGCCTCAATGCTAGGCGCCCATACATGGCACAAAAACTCTCAAGGAGTCTCTGAATCCTCCCCTCCGAAGAGCAAACTACATTTGTTTCCCATCTCTGTTTCACCTCTCTCTATTTTCTCCCTTTTCATTGCTCGCATCTTGAAGACTTGTCTCTTTCACGTGAATCTCCTCAGATGTAAATATTCTATCTATTGTGCTTTGATGGGCATCCTTAACTATATTCCAAAGCTCTCTTTTTGGCTCAGACGAGAAGAACAACGGCCTGGTGATGGACTCTCATTTCACTCCCACTCCTTCCTACACCCCTTTCTCCCCCATTTCATCTCAAAATATCGTGTGTATCCAATCAAGGGGTTGTGAGGGTTTAAATTATGCCTTGTCTTTTCTTTTCCATGTTTCCTACTGAATTAGGCTGTCCAAAGACAGGGACGCCATGCCCTATGACCTACCTGCTATACCTAAGCCCATTCCCATTTATTGCTACTTATCTCTTATCGTGGAATGGATTATTGAGTCCATCTTGAAAAGGATTCAGACGGATACAACAAATTCTAGAAGGGTTTTGTCTGAGATTAGTGGTGACCGACAGGGGTGGCTGCTTCGCTGGCAGGCGTAGAGATGATGGTACATGTTTCACTGGGCTGGTAGGTTGGGGAAAAGAGGACTCTGAACATATTTGTCTGCACAATCCCCCCGACCGAACCGGAGTCTACTTTTCCACTGTTGGGCACTTCCCTCATCCACTTGGTCGTAGCTCTGCTTGGTATAATCCACCACCAGATCTGCCCCCAGGCTTTTCACAAATTCCGCTTTCCCCGCGCTGGAAGTGGAAACAATTTTAGAAGCTTCAAACAACATGCTTTGCCAGTTGGATGGCCAGAGTCCCCACGCCGCCTGCGCCTCCCACAATAAACACACTCTGCCCCTTCTGGAAATCAACAGTGTTAAACGCCTGCAGAGCGGTTAAGAGCGCAAGCGGCAAACTGGCGGCTTCCTCGAAAGACAAATTGCTCTGCTTCAACACCAATAGATGCTCTTCTACCACCGTGAACTCTACCAGAGTTCCCACCTGCTTAGGGTTTCCCACAGTGAAATCTTGAATGTCGGCTTAAACCTCATCTTCCTTCTTTAAACCATTAAAACCATTCCGATGGGATTTTCCACCGGAATAATGAATCCATCAGACGATGAAGCGATTCGATTAGGATTTCCACTTGGCAGCTGCTTAGCTAATTATATAATAAAATAAAACAAAACAGTCTTTGCACTTTAAACTTTTGAAGCAGATTCCTGTTACTTTTCCCTACTCACTGATTTCACTACCATGCATAAAGATTAACATTTTCCAAAGGTTAAAGGAAAAGAAAAAAAAGAAAAGAAAGAAGAAGTCTGTCATTACATTGAGTGGCTACCATATTTGGAACTTCTGTTTGTACTGAACTCCTGTCATCGCCATGTCCATGCCGCCTCAGCTAAAGGAGAATAGGAGTGAGAATATCTGGAGGACATAAGACTTAGCATGAATACTAAATGCAGACTCGTAGAGTTGATTCATCAACCGCCCTACGTTTTAAATGCCTACTCAGACAGTCTTCAGTGGTGTCAGAAATTAGGGTGAGAATGGGATATGCATCGCTATCGAATCACCCTGAGATCTCATCCCTCGGCTGCCTCGAGAGTAATAATAGTATTATAGTTTGAGCGAAGCCCAAGATTGGTAAATGCAGTTTCAAAATTATATCAAGCCTCGTATGTTAGGTAACATCCAAGAGATGGTTGATGAGACATTATACTGTATATAAATAATATTTGTACAACGAGAACAATGGTAAGTATACATTTTTATGAGGGAGAATCGCCCTGTAGCTTATGACAGAAAATAACGTTTAAAAGAGCATAACTTTATTAAGATTGCTATTATCATGAAGACTCATTAGGAAGCGTATCTCAGACGATTTCTTCTTTGAGTGAGGTGACCTGTAAATAGGATATCAACAGCTATTGCGTCCACACCAATCCAAAATAATTAAACGGATTTCAATAAATCCTCCCTTTCTTGTTGTTTCCTATTCTTACATAGCTGCTATTGATAACCACTTCTCCAAACACTTCCTCACTGGTAATACCTTTTTACTTCACCAATTTGATGTGCCACAACTAGAAAATAAGGTTTTGGCGGGGTTCGGCAAGTTGAGTGAACCACCGTCTAAAATCCTCTTTATTTGATGCCTGACATATCAAATCCATGCCCTGCGTGTAGAGCCATATTTTGTGTTTTGGGAGGCGTGAGGATGGGTGAGATTGGGCGTCATTTTCTTGCCCCATAAATCGCCCTCTTCTCTTTAAATTTTGTTTTCATTCTTTAATAAAATCTCCCTCCTTTATTAAAGGGTGCGATTCCACTAGTTAAAATAGAGCACTTTATACATTTAAAATAAAGCACTTCATACTAGTTTAAAATAGAGCACTTTATACATTTAAAATAAAGCACTTTATACTAATTTAAAATAGAGCACTTTATGCATTTAAAATAAAGCACTTTATACATTCTTTTAGGTTTACTTTTCCATTTATATGGTTAAGCATTATAATAATAAGGGAATCAATAATAAAGGAAAATAACTAAATGATATTATTAATAAATAATAGTTAGGAGATGTTTGTATATAAGGGAACAAAATTTGGGCATATAAGCACTAACATTTTTTTATTTCATTTTATTTTATTTTGTAAGTCACTACAAAATCATTTAAATGTCTTAGTTGGGGTTAGAATGGGAGTCATATGACACATGATTAAATAAGTAATGAATTCCATTAACAATAGAAAATAAATAAAATTATTGCCTTAATATTAACGAGTTATAGAGAGGGGTGTTAGTATTTGATGAGATAAATATTAGGGAGAATTTTATCATTAAGGATAGTCTTATTATGCCAGTAATTGAAATAATATTAGTGAGGTGAGTAATATTGATGCTAAAAATAAGTGATATTAGATCAAATACCTTGCCTTGCTATTAACTTGCATTAGCATCAATGCCACCTTTATACTAGCTAGATGTCTTACCCTGATAGTATCAATGTTAGTTTGAAGAGACTAGTAATGTCATAATACCATTATGGTCCAAAATGATATTATAGTGTCGGTGAAATGCGAATTAACCCTTGGCGAGTTTCATATCAACGATACTTTTGATGTGAAGGATACAATTACTTTTAGGTTAGTTATTTAATAATGCTACGCTTTTGGGAGATGTAAGCATTTGAAACTTGGGTGATAATTGCCTTGAGTTGTATGACATGTACTCCTAGGACT
>VDFB02057444.1:0-28089 GCA_007258455.2 Sequoia sempervirens
GATGAAGAACAAATCCCAAGCCAAAACTAGGCAAGGTGTAAAGAGATTACTAACAATAATGCCTCTACAGAAGAGAGGTGCTAGACTACCAATACATTTAGAGGACGAATTTATCCCCATTGCACACCCACTTGAACCTATGATCCAAGTCAATGCATCTGTTACAACGAAAGATTTTAGTGCAATGAGAATGGCTAATTGCTGTTATGGAAACTACCATGAAAGATGATGAAGACAATGGATTTTCAATGAGGGGGCATCAAAGAAGTGGGGCCTTCCAACAACCACATTGACTAATTGGTTGACTACTATAACTTCCACCAAAAGGAAAGGACTCCCAAATGTTTTGAATGAAGAAGAAGAGGAAAAGGTTGTTGAATGGTTCAAGGAGATGGTTGCAGTTAGCCATGGATTTAAAATTATGAATTTAAAGGTTGAAGTAGCACAAATATGCCAAACACGGACAAGTCCATTCAAGGATGGACTACCTGGTAAGTCTTGGTGGACATTTTTCAAAAAATGACACCCTAATCTTACTTTGACGATATCAGAAGGACTTGATATAGACAAGGCACTCAATTTGAGGCTTGCAGTGGTTGCAATGTTCTATGGGACATTGTCACTGGGTAAATGTAATTAATCCATATGGTCCATTCAATATTTGGAATTGTGATGAGATTTCCATTCAAGCTAATAGAAATGGTGCAATGCGGGTGCTCACCAAAAAGGGCAGCATAAGTGTTTCATACATTATACTGAAGAGCTAAGAGTGGATAATAATTTTATGTCATGTTAATGTTGGTGAATAAAAAATTCTTGGTTTTTACTTGTTTAAGAGAAAGAAACAACTAAAGGATTACACTGCCAATTGCAAATCAGGTGCATGCATGGTTGCTCAACCCTATGTATAGATGATCAAAGATCTCTTTCTCAATTGGTTGCATAATTTTACTAGTTTTGTACCAGGGGATGTCTCACCCACTAATAGAAAAATGTTGGTATTTGATGGCCATGAAAACCATGTTTCCTTCTCAACTATTCAAGAGGTACAGTCACTTGGTATTGACCTACTAACCCTACCAACCCACACATCTCAAAATTTGCAGACATTAGATGTTAACATCTTCCTAGCCTTCAAATCATATTTTAAGAGTGAAATAAATATGGAAAACTAAGTATCTTAATTCAAAGATTAAAAGGGAAAAGTTGGCAACACTAAGAATGCTTTCATTTCAAAAAGTATTTATTATTGAGAACATTAAATTTGGTTTTAAGAGGATAGGCGGTTGGTCCTTAAATCCAAATGCATTGATTGAGGATATACAACCAAGTGACACATTTGAATTTATTACCCTTGAGGATGCTTAAACTACACAAAACATTATAATTCTATTTAGTAAATTGATGTGCCACAATTAGAGGTGGAAGAGACACATGCAAATCTTGTAGCAGATAGAGTTGAGCCATTGATAGAGGAAATATGTGCTCCAATAAATACAACTACTTTTTTAGACTGATATACTAATATAGAAGAGGTCCACTATTTCTACCCATTACACCATACCAACCATCATGGTTGTTGGGAGGGGTTTCAAATCTTGGTATTGAGTTGAATGCAGATGAAGACCAAATCCTTTCATTGCTATCTCCACCAAATAACATGGTCCCATCTACCTCGGTGCATTTTTATGTTGACTATGGAGAAAGTGAAGCTACTGAATTAGGAGGAGGTCAAGATGTGGATGGAAATGTTAGTGAGGTGTAAGTTGAATATGAACAAGAATCCAATGAGCCATTAGGAGGAAAAATTAGTTCCAACATCAGCCAATTCCTGAAACTACCTATTCATCTGGTGAAGGATATTGCATCAAACCAACAAGTTGAAGGTGGGATTCGACTGAGTAAACAACCTTAGCTTTTCGCCATAGATGACTACATGAAGCTATTAATGGGGCAAGAGGATAAGATGATAGAAATCTAAGAGTTGAAAGTTAGGAAGAGAGAACAGATGGAACATAGGAATCTTGAAAGAATTATGGCAAGAGACATGGAGTAGTTGAGAGTGGAAAAATAGTTTCAACAAAAAGAAACTGAGCTACAAAGAATGCAACAAAGGAGAGAGAAGGGACATAAAAAGGAGCAACTAAGGATTCAATGGGAACAAGACAAATGTGAGAAATAAATGGAAAGGGCTACAAAAGAGTTAGAGAGGCAAAGGAATTTAAGTAATCCTTAAATCCCTTACCATTACAACATGTAATCTTTAGGGACTTTGTATCTATCCACAGCCCTCAATATTTTTCATCAAATTCCTAACACGAGTTTGAGTTAGGGTCATTCATGTAGCACTCCTAACGGTTCTCAACAACAACCATGAATGACCTGTTGGTTGGGAAAGGTTCACTAAGAAACAACGCATCAACAAACCCCATGCCCTCATCTAGATTCTCCTTTCCAAGTTGGTTTGAAGGAAAATAATGTTGGATTATAAGGGTTGAACATTTTTTGGGGAGTCATTTGTAATTCTCTAATTTTTTGAAGGTTTTTAGTTTCTATAAAGAACCAAGTTTGTTTATAGAAGACTACTATGTGTGTCACCAAATTATTCTTGACAATTCAATAATTGTTGATAGTGATTTTAGCACGACCAACTCTAAGTAACAATAGATCACTACTCCTCTTGAAAAGCAAGGGTTTCTACTCCAAGGTTCCTTTAAAGTTAGGTCTTGATCATGATGGATAGCTTATTGGTCCATGTAGTCTATTTAAACAAGGGGTCTTTTGTAATATAGAATTCAAAAAATGTCACAACATGCAAGATCAAGTAAAATGAAAACTTATTTTTAACATATCACTTACAACCTTTTAGAGGTTAAATTCATTGCATTTTATCAAATGTTACATCAACTCTTAGTAGATCTCGAAATTCATTACACTGTTTAAAGATTTAAAACAACTTAAAAAATTTATTCAAACAAATAATAAAAGATTAAGATAAGGTGAAGAACTAAAAATTGAACTAATTCTAATGGACAATGATAAGTTCTATTTAATCCCTCAATTTTGAATGGCTAAGATAAATCAACAAAACTAATATTATAGTAATCAATATTCACACAACCACATATAATCTCGATGAAATCACCAAGGGAAAATTAAATATTCATATTTTTGAGCCACATCCAATCAAATCACCATGTTACATACATAGATCTAAGACAAGACTCCATTCACTACCACTTATAGAACAATGATCTCACTAATTTATTCAACTTAGATAGATATAATACGCATACCATCGCTAATGATCAAGAACTCATCTTCAAGCAATAGGCACAATCCTTTGATATTGTATTAATCATTCACAAAAATTAGTAGAAAAGTTCATGCTAGAATTGTATTTCTTTCTTGCATTCCAAAATGGTTTCTAGTGATTAACAATTTTCACAAAGCCAAAATATGTAGGAATCATGTGTTCCATAACTTGTGGATTTGAAAATAGTCTTCTTAGAGTTTAACTTAGGCGATTAACCCCAACTTAAAATAAACAAAAACTAAACTAAAAGATAACTATGCAACTATAGATCTACTGAGAAATCAATGCCACATCAACACTTTGTCAATTTGGACATTGATTATTACAAATTAATTTGAAAGAATAAATTTTTGAACATTATGTATCACTTAAAAATTAGGAAGCTCTCTGAAAAACCTTGGAGAGCCTCACATCTTTTGGAGTTGGTAATAGTGATTTGGAAAGGCCATTTCCACAACCATCTTTCAGTAGAGACATTCATTAATGACTTTTCTTAGTACACCTTTGAATAATTTATCAAGCAGAAGTATGAAGTCTTCAATTTATTCTTGGATTTTAAGGCTTTTGTAGAGAAACAAACTGGGAAATTCGTCAAAGTTCTACATACATATAATGGGGGGAATATGTCAACCATAGGTTTGTGTAGTATTATGGTTCAGAGGGCATTGATTTGCAGCATATAGTACCCTACAACCCTTAGCAGAATGAAGTTGTAGAATGAAAGAATTGGTCCTTGAAAGAGATGGCCAATTGTATGATTCAATCCAAGTCTTTGGCACCACCTTTTTGGCTAGAAACCATTAATTGTTTATGTTATATCTAGAATTGAGTTCCTCACAAAGTTGTGAAGGGGGTAACTACTTTTCAAGCTTGGACCGATAAAACACTGTCACTTAAGCACCTTCAAGTGTTTGGCCCTAGTGCATGGGCCCACATTCCAAAAGAGAAACAAAAGGCTATGGATTCATAAAGCAAGCTTGAAATATTTTTTGGTTACTTAGATGATTTCAAAGGTTACAAGCTTCTTCATCCTACCACACATGAGTTATTCATTGACAGGAGTATTCATTTTGAGGAGAGTCCTTCTAGTTCTTCTCTCCACACTTCTCTTGCCACCATTAGATTGGATTCCTTGCATCATGATGATAGTTATTCAGAGGATGATGATTCTCCTCCTGACTCACCTCCTTCTCTAGCTATAGGACCTCTTTGGGCTCGATAGACATTGCACTCAATGGAAGATTGGGTAGGGGATCCTTTAGATCACAAAAGAACATGATTATAATTTTAGGAGGCTCCAAATCTCTTCCTTTCCACAACTTCTGATCCATAGTCCTTCCAAGAATCTTCTAGTTTCCTTGAGTGGGATGCAGTGATGCAAGAAGAGTCGAGTTCCTTGGAGAGGAACCACACTTGGGGTCTTGTCCTAGTTCCTAAGAGAAGGAAACTTGTTTGATGCAAGTGGGTCTATCAAAAAAAAATTACAGTAGATGGGTCAATTGATAAGAATAAGGATTTCTTGGTTGTAAAAAGATTCTCCCAAGTTCCAAGGATTGACTACTCTAAGACTTTTGCACCAGTTGCCAAAATTAATTCTATCCAACTTGACATTGTTATCGCTACAACAGATAGATGGGATGTTCATCAGATGAACGTGAAGAGTCCTTTTCTTCATAGTGATCTTTAGGAGGAGATATACATGGAGTAACCATAGGGGTTCATTCAAGATCCTTCACTTGTGTGTCATCTTTGGAAGTCTCTTTATGGCCTCAAACATGCCTCTTAGGCTTGGTATGGCAAGATGAACTCGTTACTTCTGAAAGTGTCATTCACTCAATGTCATTCTAATCCTAATGTCTAAATTTTGCAGTAGTATGATACTCACACCTTCTTGGTTCTCTCTTTCAATGACTTGTTGATCACAGTAAGTCACTCATCCACCATTCAAGTAGTGAAAACCACTCTTCATGATCAGTTTTTGATGTTTTATTTTGGATTGTTGCACTAATTCTTGGGGATTGAGATCACTCAGTCTTCCTCGACTATCTTTCTTGCATAGGTATGCACTTGATATGCTCTAGAGTTTTCACATGGCCGATTGTAAGCCTACACTGACTCCATTCTTGTGAGGGGTCAAACTTGAGGCTAAGTGTTCTTCACCTTTCATGGATGGCACTTTGTATCAATAAATTTTTGGAAGTCTCATCTATTTGACTCATAAAAGACCCATCATTTCATATGTTGTATACATGGTCTCTCAATTCATGCAAGAGCCACATGAGCTACACTAGAAATAAGCTAAGTGGGTTTGTCACTACACCAAGGGCACTCACAATTATGGGATTCATTATGCAACAGACATGTATATTGACTTGGTGGGATACAAAAATTTAGATTGGGTGGGTGATTCTCAAGATCACAAGTCTACTTTAAGGTATTTCTTCTCCCTTACTTCCAATCTAGTTTGTTGGTCAAGCAAGGAGTCTGTTATCACTCTTTCATCTATAGAGGTTGAGTATCAAGGAGTAGTTAATGCTACTAATAAGGCCATATGGATTTAGAACATTCTCACTAAGTTTGGCATTCTCTTTTGGAGTCCCACGATCATCTATTGAGACAACTAGAGTGCTATTCAGATCTCTTGCAATCTGGTTCATCATCAATGGACCAAGCACATTAAGATCCATATGCACTACATTCGAGAGATGATTCATGGCGAGATCATTGATATCAAGTACTATCTGATGTTAGATCATACTACATAAATCTTCACCAAACCCTTTAATGAGAGAAAGTTCCTTCATTTACACGCTTTGCTTGGGGTGCGGTTGGTTTCCTCTTTGGGGGGCTACTTAGTCCTTCGTTTCTTCTCTCTCTATTTGGGGGGTGTTCTCTCTCTATTTATGGGGGGATTCTTCTTTGTGGGGGACTTTATATGTACATGGGTACTTAACATGGCCTCATTTGTTGGGACCCATCATCTTTTACATCCTTCTAAGCTATGCTTAATGGGGGTGTTAGTGTAGGTCTTTATTTCCTAGTGGGTTAATTTATTTTCCCTTAGTCTTAGGTTTTTCCTACACTTTTATTAAGATTTCTTAGCATAATAAAGTGAGTTTATTATTTATTAATTAGGAGATGAGTGATGTGATGTCCCCTTCCTTAAAGGGTGGAACACTCCACTTTTGGTGGCATTCTCCACTTTTGGTGGTTAATTCCTATTGGATGGATTTCCCACCTCAATCCTCTCCTTGGTTCTATATAAAATCACTACCTAGATCATTTTTTCATTGATCTTGGAAGCTTTTAATACAATTCTATCATCATGATATTTCATAATCTCTTGGAGTTCTAGTTTGCATTATTTATGTTTTTCCAGTTTATGTAACTTTGATTTTCTCTTTAAAAGTTCCTTAGGTTATTCAATCTATTTCAAATTTCTAACAAGCTTGATCGGCTATCCCTTTGTTTCTACTCAATTTTCCTTTGCACTTTCTCAAAAATTTAACCCTTAACTATTTGGTATTGAACCATTCCTTTGGTTTTTCTTGGTCTACTACTTCAATCATAAATGCTTTCATTAACTCCTCTATGTTGGGAATCAAGGTGTCTCAACCTTGAAAATTTCTAAGTTATATATTTATTCTTATTTCATATTTTCCCATGGATATTATCATTTATATTATTAAATATTTGTGCTCCATCAAAAGGGGCATGATATTTTGAGTTGGCACTTTTTTCACATGTCAATGCCTTGAAAAATAAGTTATTAGTTGTCAAAAGATTCCCATTTGATGTTCTATCATGGAAAACCTATTCTAAGGATGTTATGATGGATTCTATGACAATTGCAAGGGCTGAAAGTAGGGGATATCATTTTGGATGTGAGAATTAGTTAGGAAACACATAAGAGAATATTTTCATAAGCTATTGATGGTCTATGATGCATGTAAGAGAATCTCCTATTTGTAAGAACCCTAGTTCTCCCTGAGCTAATTTTGCAATTGTTGGTTCGATGTTTTTTTCATGTTTGAAAGTCTACTTGAAATATTCACTAGATAATGCATAAAATTTACAGAACAAGGAAATGTTGGAGCACAAATATAATATTATATCAGAGTTATTAATGTCATGAAAATACATTGAAAGCATTCATACCCAGAAACAATCTTTTGATCTTGAAAAGATGGTGAAACCCTTATTCTAAATCTCTCTTGTAAATTCAATGAAGCACAATGTTGACTCTTGGATGAAGCCAATTGATGGGAAACCCTTCAGAAGATCTTTCACAACCTTAGTTATGCCAATCAATGAGAATTTTGTTCCCACTGATGAAAAATGTATAAATTGTAGAAACCCTAGGTTTCTTCATCTCCATAGCAAAGTTCTTCAAATCAAATATCAAATCTTGGATTCTTCCAATACCCTCGGTTGATCTCCTTTTATAATCTCTCAAGAAGAAGTCGATCCATCTAGAAGTTTATTTTTTCAATCATATTAAATGTGCATTTAGACTTTATAAAATAAATCCTTCAAGTGGTCACCCTTTTAATTAATCATTTAATGTGCTTTAAGTCATTAAATGGCCCCTTTAGACATAAATTTATAATATAAATTTATAATATACTTTTAATGAGAAATTATTATTAAAGTCAACTTTAATAACAATTAAATAATATAACTTGCACATTAATTCTTATTTTTCCAGGTCGATTGAAAACTGAGATCAACATGTAAGGAAAAACAATGGAGTGTATCTAATAAAACTCCAAACAGTAGTGCCTTTGGTAACTTTCATTTCGATTTGATTACCTCAAAGACACATACAACTATGTCCTAAAGCGGAAACAGACAGTTATTTCCCAAATTAATCCTTCTGAGAGAATCACATGTAAATTCAACAGCAACCAATGACAAATTCTAGAAACATAATCAACACAGATGAAAGATAAGACAAAAATTAGAACAAAAAGATTTATGTGGGGAAAACCATTTTGGGTAAAACACCCCACACTCCAAAGATCAAGCCATTGTATTATTCAGCAACAAAAAGTTACAATACAGTATCAGGCTCTGAGCCTTTCAGAGGTTACATCTTGTTCATTCTAGATACAACTGGTAGCAAAAGATCTCCCTGTATAGTTTCTAATCACCCTCTCAAACTAAATGATCTTCGCACTATTACAATACCATCACATATATAGTGCAGATCAACATAAGAGAAGTCAAACATGATTCATGATCATGAGATCTCTCTTCTCCTTTGTTCATGCCTCAAGACCCTCGGCCATCCAGCTAGCCTCTCGGCCTTCACTTCTCGTCGGCTCTTTAGCTTTTCACTTACCAGCTTTTTTCTCAACAGGGTCTATGAATCAGTTTGTTTCCAACTGTCGGATCACAACTGTCAAATCATCCAGCTCAGCATCGTAGATGTTTCCACTTCCTTGCATAGAAGATAATACATCTAGGTCACACCACATAGGACAGTCATCCAAACGGTCAAAGGCGTTCAACCTGTGTTGGCATGTTGGTGAGACACTAACAGTGTCTCCCCGATGCCAACTCAGCCAGCATTCGATATCGCCAAGAGTTCATACTATCGGCAAGAGGTTATATCGATCTTACAAGGTGCATCGACCTTAGAAATCATATCGGAAAGACTATCGCTCTTCAGTGAGACCACATATCGATATCAAGGTCACATCGAAATGTCATACCATTGGCAAGACATACCGCTCTCGCTAAGACATCATGTCGAGCATTTATGTGTTACTCTGAGTGCATACAATAGTCAGCGAGACTCACCGCCCTTCACTGAGAGATCATATCAAGCTCTTTGTGTCATACCAATGTCACTGTCGACAAGACTTAGGCAAAGGTCATACCGAGCCCTCAAGTCATACTAAACACCAAACAGTCACCAGGAGTCATACCGACAATAGACTGCCTCATCGGTGAGACAATCACTCTTCGCCAAGACATCATATCGATGCCTTGAAGTCATACCGAAGACCTACCATCGGCCAGACATTCCACATTCGCTAGGAGATCATACCAAGGTTCCAAATTCATAGTGAAACCTTTGTCATCCATCGCATTCTTATCGGCATCCATCTAATAGTCGGCAAGACTTCCCTCTATCACCAAGAGGTTACATCGATGTTCACACCTATCGGCGAGAGAACCCATCGTCGGTAAGACTTCTTACCGAGACTCCCAAGTTAGCCCGATGAGCATGGATGAGACAAACATGAGTCACCAAGACTTCATGCCGAAGCCTTCAATTCATACCGATGTGTTTCACTATTTTCCAAGAGTCACACCGAACTGATGACCCCTCATGCTATCGGTGAGACTTTCCACATTCGTCAAGACTTCATACCGAAGCCTTATGTGTTACACCAAAGTCTCACAAAGTATAACCATTCAGCAAGACAACCCTCCATCGCTAAGACTTCATATCGAAGAAAACAGGTTACACCGATGACTCCAGTCACTGTAGGTCTCCCCGACATCCGTTAGGCAACCGATAACATATACTTGTATCTCCATCAACGAGACATCTCCCAATCGCTAGGACTTCATACCGATAGAAGCAAGTCATGTCGATTACCACATCGGCCAGACAGACCAAGGGTCACGCCAATATCAGCAAGACTTTCTATCGTCGTCGAGACATCATCCCGACTATCCAAGGGTATGCCGAAGGTTTCAGATGTCGATCACCAAGACATTCAAGAGGTCATAATGATAGTTAGGATCAACTAGTAGGTCGGCCAGACATATCCATAGTCTCACCAAAATTTCTCACAAAAGGTTTTCAGCCTGTGGGATTGAGGCACACAATTCCAACAATCTCCCACTTGACGAAGATCACACAGGCACCTCCAAAGCAACCAGAAACTAAGATCACACTAGCTCCACTAGTTCAAACCCCGCAACAATCAAGACACCCACTCAACATGATTCCATAGATAACGGTCCATGAGACAATCTGTAACAAAGACCAGGCATCCAACTGCAACTCACTGATCAACAACGCAACTGATCACAGCCTTCCAGGAAACCACATAGATCTCAACATGCTCTCATGCTCTATCAAGAATTCTGCTACAACATCCAAGATGTCCACCATTCAAGCAACAATCTTGTCATCTTCCACATGTGGAAGAAAGATACATCGCCAAGGTAAATAAGCACCATTCCAATGAACACAAGCAAAAGATCCCAGTGATATCTTCAACAAGATACTACTACCACTTCACTGTGTTCAAACGCTATACAAAAGCAATATGAACTTCAAAGCTTCAAACAGAACACAAGAGTGAAGTCATTATCCAGAAACAAGATAAACAACACCAGTTAGAACAACAATCAGACTGACTGCTTCCATCCAACTGATAAACCCACACGACTGAAAATAGCATCCACAGCTCGTGCTATTCCATCCAATCTTCCATACCTCACAGGTATCAACATTAGTAAACTTCTGCCAATCTCTTAACAGCAAATACAAGTTCCAGTGTCAACCAGTCGAAGAAGACAAGACAACATACAGGAACTCCCACTACTTGAGTAACCCAGATCTGAAAGATCAAAGGCATCACAAGTCTACCAATACCAGCACATAGAAAATGTAACCTAGTAGTACCAAGGAAATATCCACAATGACATGCACAACCTGCAACAAACTACTACAAGAAACATTTCTCTCACTACAAACCTTCATGGCCACAGAGAGAAACTTTGCACATCATCTTCCTATAGAACATCCTCCTTCATACACTTCTAACAGCCAGTTGTGTCAAGAATGATCTTCTTCACATCCCAAAAGACAAACCTTAACAACATCCATTCGTTCACTCACCAAGATCAAACCAACTTCTAGTATCATGTAATCAACATGAATGTAAGCTTCTTAAAGAAGATCAAGCTAATTCATTTCCCATTTTAGGAAATCAACCCATGTATCATCTCCTACCAATTCTCATCAGTAAATGACATAACACAAAAACTCAAGGAGATAAAAAAAACTGTACAACTTCCACTATGAATCCTCTAGAACCAAATGTTAAATAGTAATTCAACATCCATATCATGAAAGTGAACTTAATAAAACACATCTGAGAAATATAATGGGCCAAATACCTTTTAGATAAACTACCGAGTAGACCAAGAGTGGGAATGAGAATACTCCTTCAAGATAAACAAGTCATCATGACTAATCCAAGAGCAATCTCCTCATAGGTCTCTTATTGAACTCTCATTCAACCAAGGTGTAGGCTTTTCAGACTTTTTGCTGAAAAACTTTAACAAGAGTAACAAGCAGCAATACTTCTCTCATAAGAGAAAAATAGCCTCACCTTATTCTTCATGTATCCATGAGTACTAGAAACCGATCATCTCATGCTAAACTTCAACTACATTACTGCACTATCACGAAGTATCAAGCACATAATCAAAGCACCCGATACACAAAGAATTACCAGATCACTATCAAAGCTCCAATCAGCTGAATCAGTAACTTATCATGACACCATGATCTACACATCCCCTTAGGAGATCCCATGCTTCAAGTGAATTCTCCACTGTCTCAAGTACAATGCATAATGCCAAAAACTCTAGTGCACAAAGAGTATGAAATAAAGCAAACAGACTCAAAACCAACATCACCTGTCAAGAACCACCAACACCTCAGCCAAAGACTCCAAGCATCCTCCATGGTTCCAAGATGTTGCACATCTTCAAATGATTTCCATGCAAATGCGAAAGAATCCTTCTGCAGCAATAGGATCTAAAAGCTCTCCCTAGAAAAATCTGCAACACTAAAGAAGACCATTCACCACCATGTGATGAATCCACAGTCACTGCTAGAGGTCCCACTGAAATGTGACATCCAAACTCTCCAAGCATCATGACCAACTGCTTTAGGTTCCCATAACTGACTATTCGGGTTCTCTATAGTATACATCCCCTTATCTCAAAACAATCACATCAAAGCACAAGTGACCAACGACAAGGCCAACTGACAAGTCTGCACCAACAATGAATCAATCCTCGTGGATAAAGACAATCCACATCCAAGTTATCTCACTGCAGCCAATGAGTAGCTAATCCATCAACCGCATAACTCGTAGATCACAATCATCAAACATGCAAACCCATCATCACATTAAAAACTACAACACTGAGATTTCAAAGAGAATATCCACATAGGAAACATGACTCAAACACCAGATTATGCCAAACCTGATTTGCCAATCATGTCCACAATGAGCACCATAATCAAGGAACCCACAAGCACCACCACAAGAATGCTGAGTGACAAATCACGTACCATCACTCCCATGTAGAGAAGAAAACACACCTCCCCAAGCCATGCACCAAACATGCATGTAGAACTGCAACTATTCCATCCAATAACACCCCAAAAGGCCAGTGTCTAGACAATAGCTTAACAACAACTCTACATGTTTACAATTTTTTCTTAACCATGTAAAACTTGCAAAACCACAGAACCATGCAAGTACAAATCATCCTTAGAAAGAAAAATAGCAGTTCAGGAGAAACCAGACCCCTTTTAGGCAAAAACTGAACCACCAACATGTACATGCATCCAAGAAGAAAGAAAGGCTATTTCAGAAGCTTGCAAATCATCTAATGATTAACTTCATAGCCTTTAAGTATTCGAGGTTGATAGGAAACCATGCCTTCCAACACCAGGAAACACTTCCTAGCATAAGCACTCTCTTCCATGACTGAGAAACAACATAGGCTTCTCCATATCACCCAGGAGCCTGTCACACAAACACCAATATGAAAGCTTTACTACTGCATAGCCACAGAGCAAAGAAATCCACCTCATACTCCAAGGTTAAACCTTTACCAGCCAGGAGACATAGATCACAATATGATCAACTCCCTTTTCCATCTTGACCATCCTTCAAGCTGCATGTTGTCTCAGAATACCACAAGGCTTCCACTCATCAAAGGATCAATACATCAATTCATTCCTCCAAATTTCTTCCAGCCTAACGAGCTAAGAAATCTTCACAGGAGAAATATCTAGAAACAACAACCAGAAGAAGGCTCTGATACCACTTGTAAGGAAAAACAATGGAGTGCATCTAATAAAACTCCAAACAGTAGTGCCTTCGGTAACTTTCATTTTGATTTGATTACCTCAAAGACACATACAACTATGTCCTAAAGCAAAAACAAACACAGTTAATTCCCACATTAATCCTTCTGAGAGAATCACATGTAAATTCAACAACAAGCAATGATAGATTCTAGAAACAGAATCAACACAGATGAAAGATAAGACATAAATCAAAACACAAAGATTTACGTGGGGAAAACCCTTTCGGGTAAAAAACCCCACACTCCAAAGATCAAGCCATTGTATTATTCAGCAACAAAAAGTTACAATACAGTATCAAGCTCTTAGCCTTTCAAAGGTTACATCTTGTTCATTCTGGATACAACTGGTAGCAACAAATCTCCCTATACAGTTTTTGATCACCCTCTCAAACTAAACAATCTTTGCACTGTTACAATACCATCACATATATAGTGAAAATCAACATAAGAGAAGGAAAACATGATTCATGATTAGGAGCTCTCTCTTCTCCTCTGTTCTGGCCTCAAGACCCCTAGCCATCCAGCCAGCCTCTCGGCCTTCACTTCTCGTCAGCTCTTTAGCTTTTTGCTTGCTAGCTTTTTTCTCAACAAGATCTATGAATCAGTTTGTTTCCAATTGTCGGATCACAACTGTCGAATCATCTAGCTCAGCATCATAGATGTTTCCACTTCCTTGCATAGAAGATAATACGTCTAGGTCACACCACGTAGGACAATCATCCAAATGGTCAAAGGCATTCAACCTGTGTTGGCATGTCGGTGAGACACTAACAGTGTCTCCCCGATGCCAACTCAGCCAACATTCGATATCGCCAAGAGTTCATACTATCGGCAAGAGGTTATATCGATCTTACAAGGTGCATCAACCTTAGAAATCATATCGACAAGACTATCGCTCTTCAGTGAGACCACATATCGATATCAAGGTCACATCGAAATGTCATACCATCGGCAAGACATATCGCTCTCGCCAGGACATCATACCGAGCCTTTATGTGTTACTTTGAGTGCATACAACAGTCAGCAAGACTCATCGCCCTTCGCTAAGAGATCATACCGAGCTCTTTGTGTCATACCGATGTCACTGTCGGCAAGACTTAGGCAAAGGTCATACCGAGCAGAACATTGAATAGTCGCCAGCAGTCATACCGACAATGGACTGCCTCATCGGCGAGACAATCACTCTTCGCCAAGACATCATATCGATGCCTTTAAGTCATACTGAAGACCTACCATCGGCCAGACATTCCACATTCACCAGGAGATCATACCAAGGTTCCAAAGTCATAGAGAAACCTCTTTCGTCCATCGCATTCTTATCGGCATCCATATAACAGTCGACAAGACTTCTCTCTATTGCCAAGAGGTTACATCGATGTTCACACCTATCGGCGATAGAACCCACCATCGGTAAGACTTCTTACTGAGACTCCCAAGTTACCCCAATGAGCATCGGTGAGACAAACATGAGTCACCAAGACTTCATGCCGAAGCCTTCAAGTCATACCGATGTGTTTCACTATTCCCCAAGAGTCACACCGAACCGATGACCCCTCATGTTGTCGGCGAGACTTTCCACATTCGTCAAGACTTCATACCAAAGCCTTATGTGTTACTCCGAAGTCTCACAAAGTATAACCATTCGGCGAGACAACCCTCCATCGCTAAGACTTCATATCGAAGCAAACAGGTTACACTGATGACTCCAGTCGCTATAGGTCTCCCCGACATCTGTTAGGCACCTGATAACAAATACTTGTATCTCCATCGGCGAGACATCTCCCAATCGCTAGGACTTCATACCGATAGAAGCAAGTCATGCTGATTACCACATCGGCCAGACATACCAAGGGTCACGCCGATATCGGCAAGACTTTCTATCATCACCGAGACATCATCCCGACTGTCCAAGGGTATGCCAAAGGTTTCAGATGCCGATTACCAAGACATTCAGGAGGTCACAACGATAGTCAGGATCAACTAGTAGGTTGGCTAGACATCTCCATAGTCTCATTGAAATTGCTCACAAAAGGTTTTTAGCCTATGGGATTGAGGCACACAATTCCAACACAACACTGAAATCATCAGACGTCTAGGTGCCTTACTATAAATAGAAATATTGGACTCTCCTGACCTATTGACTTACTATAAATAGTAAGTGTGTGTAACTGAGTCTTGAATCACCAAACAGAGGCCATCCTAAACCAAACTCTACTCTAAAGGAGAAGGAAACCAGATAACTACCAAATAGGACCCTCTAAACAACCCCATTAGCCTACAAGGGTCAAATGATATGCTAATCCTCCAAACTGATGCTTGCGAAAAATGGGGACATTACAGTCTTCCCTCCCTGAAATTACTTGTCCCCAAGCAATCTCTATTGCAAAGAAACACTAGTCCACCGAAGGTCCAAAATAAGACTGTGAAAAGTCCTGCATATGAACACAACTGCTGCAACACCAACATAAACTCAACTGCATAAAGAGAGACAACAACCAACTATTTGATCCATGTGCACTAAAAATGTGCATTGAACTCAACTCATGTACATGTGAACCAAATGCGAAGCTGTGAGCAATCCACATCATGTACATACTGCAATACTCACCAATGAAATCTGACTAGAACCCTAATGGACATGAAGGATCCCACTGTACACTAGGGAGTGTCCAACAAAATATACTTGGATCTGAAATCCAAAATAGAAGTTTGCTATGAAAAACACCCTCAGACTTCCATTGCTCAAATTTGATCTCCACTTCATCATGCTGCAGATAGTGAAGTAACCCAATGGGACCCATCCAATACATAGTGCCAAACTTATCGCCGCCTAGATCCCAAAAATACTGAACCTCACATCCATTTTTCATGCAGAGATAAGAACATCTGAAAGCGTCAGTAACACAATATCTCTCTACAACTCCTACTAAAATCCAATGGATGTGATAACTAACCAAGCCATCATGCCCACTGCCACTACTACCTCTTGGAAGCTCTGCATCCCATTGAACCCCAGAAGTGGAAAACTCCATCAGGTACTCACCAGCATGATCGTAGTCCATCCTCTGATCCTGCAAGTAATCCCCTGCAAAAAATTGATTTGAATACTTGCAGCCTCTAGTCTCATCTTCTAAAGATGGTAATTGTGTGCACAAAAATGATTTGCTTCCCTCGACTGCATAAAGAGAATCACCCTACACACAATAATTGTGCATCGAATTTAAATTATGTATAGGTGGATCAAAGGAAAAATTATAAGCACTCATCACCGTGTACACACTGTAAAACTCCTCCATGAGCCTTGTTTGGAATCCTGATGCACTGGAACGATCCCAAACACTGCGACTATCGCTCAACCCTGAACTAGTATCAAGAGTGTGATTGGCTTCCAACTCGAAGAGTGGATTATCATAGACCAATCCACAATCAGACTCAAATAATGGATTGTTCACAAATTACACAATCACTCTATGTTGATCTGAATCATCCATCTCTAAATCCTTGGAACAACAAATTGAATCGTACTCTTGGATTGGCTCAACAAATTTTCGATCATAATCAGCTGCATGGGATGAAATGACTAATTTTCTTCTAGGAGAAGGAAATGAATCAACATAAGAACCAATTTCCCAACAAGATGATACTCTACATATCTCCTATGAAGAAAATGGAGTAGTGTCGTGAATTGTCACACAACTCTCTGGTGAATCAATTGCTATGTCACAAGAGCTATCACTAATCTACTCTGCATCACTTGTCATGGGACTAGCCTTAGGAGACCTTGGTGAAACATGTGATCCCCTATAACTCTCAACCAATGCAATCATCCCATCTGTATCAATTGCACCTATGTAACCACACCCTCAACCTGCTCACAACCAAAAATCCATGGATACATGCTCCTCATCAACTATTGCCATGGAAACCTAAACTATATCAAGAGATGGTGAAGACTATGCCAAACTCAATTCCACAATAAGCTCATCAACCTCCTCCCTTTAGTGCATCATAACAAGTACAATCCCACTCGAGAAGATAGTCCCTATCTACAAGTAGCTAAAATTAATTATGTTTCATTATCCCAATAGCTTCTCAGAGTGCATGGAACTCTGCTAGGGAAAGTCCACTATCATCATGCTCATCTATCATAGGCATGCTCCAATCAAAAGTAGCAAACATTTGACGAGCAACATCAAAATTCTCTATGGCTATGGAAATCATACTATCATTCACCTTTAGTTTCCCAACCAAATGATGAGGAATCTATAGCTTATGACTCCCGTGAAAGTTCTCATACTCAAAATCTGCAGTATGATATGAGGTTGAACCGACATCACTCACCTCACGATAAGCAACCTCATGTGTGCTATCAACTATGCACACCTCAACAACTAAGGTACAACTACTAGGTACCTCATAGGATGGCTCAACTGGAAAAATAGAAGTTGTTATGATAATATCCTTGCACACTTCTTCTTTCGAAGCAACTGCATGTCCATCCAAATCATGATCCCAAGATTCATTGCCAATAAATAAAATTTTTGGTTTCATTTTCTAAGGTTTTATATGAAATCAGATTCATAGTGGCATGGATCTTCATCATAAATTTCATCATTTGTACCCAAATCTTGAGTACCAACATGTGGAAACTTTGTAGACACATCATCCACCCGTGAAATCACTATTGTCTCATGTTGATGCAAAGATTCATTACTATTGTCATGAAAATAAAAATTGTTATGGTTCATATTTTCCATGCTATCTTCATGTTTAACACCTATAACATGTGTGCTAATATTCAAAGGTTATCCCACAACATTCTTTGCACTTACCATGACTTCTAAATCATCATTATGCTCAAGCAAAGGACTACCATCATCAAAATCAAAATTGTTATCATGACTGATAACAACCTCTTGAGTGCTGTGAGTATCATTATGGGGCTCCACCATACTATTTTCATGTTGTAAAATTTCCTTATCAACAACCACTTCAGTTTCAACCCCATGTTCACCTGTAGGTTGAAAAACATTATCTGCTGACTTATTACTTTTTAAACCAAACTCATCATAGAGACTTTTATATACCTCACTTGACACACCAAGCCTCTCATTTTTGCTTTGTGATGAGGTTTGTATTGAAATGGAATCTTCATACTGCTGCAAGCTATGAGCTAATATTTGTTGTGAAAGCATAAGTTTCTGCTGGATATTGTTCAAGATGCTCTCTACACTTGGCTACTTGCATTTCTTTGAATTTATTTTTTGCTTGCTATAATCCACCTGATGCTCCATATAGTAGGCGAAGGAAAGATCATTTATAATCTTTTGTGGAAGTGCAAGGTACTCTTTATAAGCAACCATTTCATCATCTAAACACTGCGAATTGTGACTGATCTTCTATTGTGTTTGTTTAATTTCTTTCCATGCTTTTTTATTGCTAAACAACTTTTCCATGATGACCTTCACTGTCCCACTGATACCACTATAGTTTTTTGATTGTTTTTAGTTTGATATATATTCTATTTCATCAAACTCATATCATAGCAATGCTTAAACAATGCAAACTGAATTCAAGAGCAATGATCATGAACTTGATAACTTAGAACTAAAGGACAATATTCAAACTTTGATTGAAATAACAAAACACATTCAGAAATATCATTTCAGACTTCTAAAAGACTGTTCTAATTGACACGTAGGCTCCGAACATTCAATATTCCTATTCAAGTAGGCTTCTGGATGCTGAGCAAATGCCCCTTCAATGTTTTCAAGGATGTGACTTTCTCCAACAATAGATCCTCTATAGTTCGCTTTAGAAAAGAAAGCTGCTCCTGATAATCGAGATAGCTCCTTCAATTTGCCATAGATCATAAAATATTGTTTTATGTGGATGAGTCTTGAATCGTATTTCTTTGAGAACTACGATTATCTTTTTTTACAATAATAACTCCCTCTAAATTCCATTATGTTGCTTGTCTGAGATAATAATGTTGTGCAAACAAAATTTTCCACCTCTTCAATCACGTCCCTTTAAGATGACTTTGCCTTTTCAAATATAGAATTGAATTTGACAAATCTTTGTCTCTAGTGCGCTTGTCTTTTTCCTCCACCAAGGAACTGCCAATTTGTCTTTTCTAAAATATATAGCATTTGCTACACCAAGCAACACCAGATACGTCTAAGGAGAGATGCCCTTCTTCATATATAATTTTGATTCCTTTATATTGCTTGATGTGATTCTCAAACTTTTTCTTATTTTTGTCTTCTTCTTAAGCATGCACACTAGTAGGTCCCAACTCCTTGTTTTATCTTACTTTGCCAACGTGGAAAGGGATTTTAAAATATTTTCTCTATCTATTGCAAGCGACTCCCAAACTTTTGCAAATGGGACGTCTTTTACAAATTGAAATACAATTTCCTCAAAAATCAAATATACCTTAAATTTGTCTCTTGCTCTAATTCATCCCCTTCTGAATATTGTCTTATCTACAAAGACTTATCTTTTGTGCCTCCAAATTTTTTGTCATCATATGGTAATATCCCACAAGGGATTGGTAGCAGAATGTACACCAAAATAATGGCTTGACAGATATACAAAACTTGACAAAAAGACAAAATTTGTCTTTTATTGTCTGAATTTGATCTTTTACAGAAAACATGACTCTCTACAAACCATGAACTGATTCTTAAAGAAAATTGTGGCCTCCTTTGAATCTTCGAAAAAGCTCAATAATCAGATTAATACAATCACTAGATATAACCAAGTTCAAAGAACTTTAAAATCTTGACATTCGGAAAATTTTTCTTTCTGCTCATGAAATTTTAATTTCCCACATAGGATGGCAGGAAACCGCTCTGATACCACTGTAAGAACCCTAGTTCTCCTTGACCTAATTTTACAATTGTTAGTTTGATGTTTTTTTTGCATTTGAAATTTTACTTGAAATATTCACCAGAAACAATCTTCTGATCTTGAAAAGATGGTGAAACCCTTATTCTGAATCTCTCCTATAAATTTGATAAAGTACAATGTTGACTCCTAGATGAAGCCAATCCACAAGCAACACTTTGAAAGATCTTTTACAGCCTCAATTTTTCTAATCAATGATAGTTTTTGTTCCCATTGATAAAAAATGTAGAAATTGCATAAACCCTAGGTTTCTTCATCTCCACAACAATTTTTTTCAAATCAAATATCAAATCTTGGATTCTTCCAATAGCCTTGGTTGATCTCTTTTTATAATCTCTGAAGAAGAAGTTGACCCATCTAGAAGCTTCTTTTTCAATCATATTAAATGTGCATTTAGACTTTATAAAATAACTCCTTCAAGTGGGTGCCCTTTTAATTAATCATTTAATGTGCTTTAAGTCATTAAATGACCCCTTTAGACATAAAGGTATAATATAACATTATAATATACTTTTAATGATTAATTATTAGTAAAGTCACCTTTAATAATAATTAAATAATATAACTTGCACATTAATTCTTATTTCACTAGGCTGACTAAAAACTGAGATCAACACTGAAATCATCACATGTTCAAGTGCCTTACTATAAATAGAAATACTGGACTATCCCCACCTATTGACTTACTATAAATAGTAAGTGTGTGAAACTGAGTCCCGAATCACCAAACGAAGGCCATCCTGAACCAAAATTTTCTCTGAAGGAAAAGGAAACTAGATAATTTCCAAACATGACCCTCTAAACAACCCCATTAGCCTGCGAGGGTCAAATGATAGACTAATCCTCCGAATTCTGATTCTCGCGAAAATGGGGACATTACACTATTTTATAGGGATTCTTATGACAACTTGTAAGAGGGTATAAATTTATGTAAGAGACGGGTAAAAGTACAAACATGTGTCACACTTTATAAAGGAATCGACTAACATGAAAAATAATTCTCAACTTTGAACACATAAAAGTGGTCTTTAAACATTTTGAATTTCAAAATGATGTAAACTAATAAAATGTAGAACTCTTGTTGAAGTTTATTCCCATAATTTTTTAGATTTATAAAAATTGTGTTGATATTTTTTTATCAATTTAAGAGAAAATTTTTAAATGCTAAAAATTTCAAGAAAAAGTGACGTTTAGTTGACGTCAAGAAACAAATAGAAAAAAACTTCATATTATCTTGATTTTTTTTTAAAATTTGGTCTATATTTTTCTCGTAATAACATTTTAAAGTCATACTTACCAGAATTTGATAGTTTTCATTTGACATAAACTATTGTTTACTTTTTTTAATTTAAAAAAAAAAAACTATACCTTTTTGAAGAGGATTCTCTCCTCTAGGGCACCATATATTTTTCTATTTTTTTATTATCATATTTTACTATTTTTTAAATAGGAATCAGTTGGGTATTTGTCCCCCTATAAACTGTAGTGTGTCTGGTAAAAAAAATTCATGTGACTGATGACATTAGCGTGACACACCCTCTGATACCACGAGTTTGGGGGGAGACTAGACCTTGAGACCAATCAACCTCTTTTTTAACTTGAACAACCTACTTGCATTATATATATATTAAAACTAATCAAAATATAAAAATATATATAGCGTATATTCAGGTTAATGGTGGGCCAAAAAGTGGCAATGAGGAAAAAAACACATCTTTCATCGACCGAAAAAATGCGAAAAGAACATGTTGACTTTTTTTAGGCTCAGGTGTCACCATGCCAAACACCAAACCTACTTTTACAAATCGGATATCCGATCTAAATCAGATATCTGATTTGGATCAAATATCCGATTTGTAAAAAGTATATATTAAAAAATTATGTCGCTTTTTTGAAGTCATTCGACTAAGAAGAACCCACGGGCACATAGTGCATCCATTCTTCGCAGAACGAATATCTGATATAGGCTAAATTCAATTTGGAAAGGTAAGTTTTTTTATTTTTATTTTATTTGATTCAATTTTGATTTTGATTTGAATAATTTCATATGGTTTTTTGTTGATTTTTTAAAAAAAAAGGGTTTTGGAGTTTTTTGTGAAAAAATTGAGTTTAGAATAGATTTTGATAATAAAAATGAATGTTTTTTGTGGATTTTTTTTCACAATAGGGTTTTTGATTGAATTTTTATGAAAAAATTGAATTGATAATGGATTTTGATAAAAAAATGAATGTTTTTGTGGATTTTTAAAAATAGGGTTTTTGATTGAATTTTTATGAAACAATTGAGTTCAAAATAGATTTTGATAAAAAAAAATGAATGTTTTTAATGGATTTTGATTTAAAAATAGTGTTTCATTTATATTGTCTAATTTTAGATTAATTATTTTTTAACTTTAATCAGGCATTATGGTTGTTGAGAATGAAAATTCACAAATTCCACCAGTTGAAAATGAAAATCCACTAGCTGAGAATCAAAATGTAGAAATGCCAAATGCTCCACCACCTCTGCAACCATCAATTGAAGAGTTAATTCATGAAAAATTGGAGCAATTGAGGGGCATTTGTGATGTTTATAGGAAAATCCCTCGATTATCCCGTATGTCAACCACATTGACAAGAATAATTACAAATGTAGAAACCCTCTCCACCCAACATAATGCATTTCATTTGTGGCAAGAAACCATGAGGCAATATTATGCATGTGGATTGTCTTATGATGATGTGAAAGATCTCCAAATAACAAAAGCCCAAATAGCCTCTTTATTTATTAACCCCAACACTGGTTTGCCAGTTAATGTTAACAAGCCAAAACTTTCTATAAAATGGTGCACGCATAGGGGCATAGTAGATAACTTTTGGGATCGTTGGTGTATGGTTTTTGATAAACCACCCAACAATAATCTTGATGTACCTTTTTAATTTATGAAAAAATTATATGCTGAGTTTTTGTTAGGGAATCATGTTAATTACTTTGACATTAAACCCTTTTAGGGCGTTGGTAGAGGTATGCCTCAGGAGAGGCCAGGGGCAGCTAGAGTAGTTAGGTGCCCACATGTTCCCCGTCCTCCCCTTCCTCTGCCACCTCTAGTACAACATCCAGATATTACATAGGATGCAGCCACACAAACTATCCAGGACATTCAGTCTTTGAGTGGTCTTTTGGTTTCCCATGCTTCTTTAGTAGCTCAGCCACAGTCTGGTGATCTTGGAGATGGATCCAGTGCTGCTGCATCATCCTCCTCGGGTCCACATATTTGTGTGCCACATATTTGCAATACGTGCCAACAAATATGTTTGGGTCCTATTGTACAACCCCCTAAGCATCCATTAGGCACTTTTGATTATGACATCCAGGATGTGGATATTATAGAAGATCACACGTAGGGGAGTGGAGCACACCGTACAGATTCCTCTCCTGCTAGCGAGTTGGACATTGGAGTAGTTACACAACATTTAAGGTGTAAATTCATAACTTGCAATTTTTAAAAATGAATATTAATAAGAGATAGTATCAAGTACTAATATTTATTTACATGGTCTATTTAACAGTTAATGTCTGAGGAGGAGCTCACATAGGTGACTGATAGCACCCTTAGGGCCATTTCATTTGGCCTCGACACGCACATAGTATGTATTTTCTCACTCACTCATTTACATTTTTTTACTATATATTTGCTTGTCATTTGAATTGTCAATAATGAAATTATATATTAACTTATATGTTTATCTTACTCTCTGCTTGTAGCAAACACCTATGCGAGCAAGGTGCGAGCTCTCCAGACTATGGAGGCACATTGTTGGATAAGGGAAAGGTAATTGAACTCAAATTTGATTGAATTAAAATTTATAAGATCTTTTATTGATTATGCATACATTGACATAGATTCGTAGTTTCATATGTACTTGTCATTTTTATGTACAGGTGGTTGTGAGCTATACATCATTGTTGATAAGTGCCACAACACCCGAAGGAGTAGGTATTTGAATGCCTGAAGGAGGAGGTGTTGAAACACCTCAAGGAGGAGGTCTTGAGACAACTAAAGGAGATACAAAAAAAGATCAACCCTAAAGAGGTATGTGTTTATTTTATTTTGTGCTTGGTAAATATGTTCTTATTACTGACAATTCTATGCTAACTTGGATCAATTTCATGTTTTGTTCACATATATAGATTGACGTTACAAAGTTGGTTTGGTTAGTTCTTTGAGAGGGTATATTCTAGGACTCGACCTTTCAAAGAAGGCATTATATTTCAGGTAATCAAGATTTCAATTTTAGAGTTCAATTATAATTCAATGTGTATTGATTTTTATGTTAATTATTCAATTTTAAATTATATAGTATAACTAATCTCAATTGTGGTTTGACTTTTTCTTGTGCAACTACCTTCAGAGCCAACGAGTGCTTCAAAGAGGCTCCATTTTGATGATCCACCAGTAGTTTAGGATGAGTAGACATTTTGGCATGTAAATTTTGAATAGATACCAATATGGCATATGCCACATATTGTAAAACTTTGTTTGAGTTGGAGTTGATGCTATTTTTATATATGGACATATGCTTGATTATTGGATAATTTGATATATATAGAAGTTGACAATCAAAATTTAGTTTCCTCCTCATGTGCATGATTAAACTCTTTGAAGCAATGGTTAAATATCAATGTATAATAGCATAAAAAGAATGGTTAAATATTATGTAGTTTATATTCATATTGCTGATTACATTGCATTGCACATCTTTCAAACTCAAAGCATTATTTCACATTGCATAAGTAACAACTAGATACTCATATGATTAACCCTACACCATCTGATTTTCTTCTTTGTCAACTTTCCCATCCCTTAGTAAATTTGGTGGTCCATTTGTAACCATCAATTTTTTTATATAACATAAATTCACTTTTTTCAAAAAATTAATATGGCTAGACTCCCATATGAATACTAATAATATATCATATGACCATTCTTCATATACTTGCTGGCACTTTGTGTCTTCTTAGATGAGCCAAAAGTTGTTGCCCAACTACCTCTACCTTCATCAATGTTCCATATTTTAATCATTCCATCCCAAGATGTTGTGACCATTTGTTGACTAGAAGATTCAATTATTTGTAGGCATGAAATGACATCATCATGCACTTTGACCTAGAAATTTAGGAAAATAATACTATTAAAAGTTGTGAGCTCTGTGAAAAATAGATGTTTATCTGACTGCAACACCATCTAAATATGGATTCTTTTAGAAAATAAAAAGCAAGACATAACTTTTAAACAAATAATTTAATCACAATGTATTTTTCACAAAGAAAATTTGTATAAACCGCTTCTCCATAATGGCTAGTATAGAAAATAATTGCATTGGTAGAACAAAACTCCAAAACATTTCTGATTTCCTTGATTAATTGAATCTTAAGTAGAATCCCCACAATAATTATGTTTTACATAAACTGATAGGAAAACAACATTGCTTGGAAAGTGCATCTCTAATATTTTATGTTCCTTGTACAATAATTTAAATACATTTGAAGAAGCTATATGAAAATATAGCTTCTTAAATTCTTCTTTAATTTGAAGGTTAGTTTTGATAGTGAGTAATTTATTTCATAGATGGATTTTAGCTTTTGCTTGATTGTTGTGCACTGTACTTTCTTCTATAAATAAAATGAGACATGCTAATGCACATTTTCACTATAATTTCTCTATTTTCTTCTTCAACATATCTCTCTCTTGGGATTTGATACAACCCTGTCAGGGCTTGTCCTAATCACATTTAGCCCAAATCAAAAAGAAAATTTCATGCATTGCTTCTCCCTACACTAGCAGACCCTGGCTAGAGGTTTTATTTGATATTGTCAACAAACATACATCTGGTTGTCTGAATGAATGGGGGAGTTACAGCCTTCCCAATCAAGAGGTCATGACTTGTCAGAACTGATTAAAGCAATTCAAGACTTATGCCATAGGATGAGAACATTTTACCATAGGCTCAATGATAAATGCAATGATCCTTAACTAAATTATTCATACAAATTTCTTAGATTTGGAATAATTCAATGAAAATCAGCCAAAACATTTAAACAAGATATTTAGATCTAAAACATTCACATATGATAAATAGATCTACACATATAAGTTGGTTGGAATAGAGTATTTAATTCAAATAACTCACTTCATGATTATAATTTTTTTGCTTCAATTGTTTGCTCATAACCAAGATTACAATGATCAAAAAAAAATTTAGAAAAATATTAGGATGCTGAAATCCACTGTGCTTGGCATACAGATGCAACCTTTCTGTGAAATTTCCCTCACAAATCCAAACAAGTTTCATCCTCCAAACTCTAGGAAACCAATGGGGTTTCATCAAAAAATCTCCATAACCTAAGGGTTTTTTTCCTTAGATTCAACAAGTGAACACAAGTGTCCAACTTTGCAATTTTGGATTTGTTGAGATGATGTCCAAAGATTATCCAAACTAATGAAATTTTATTCCTTATATAGAGGTTGAAGGCCTAACATGGGTCCAAAGTTTCTTGCCATTTTCTCACATTAAAATTTGGGCACATTAATTGCATTCTTGGTTAGTCATGGTCATGGGTGGAGTCCATTCAAATGGTGATGTTTTGTGAAAGTGCATGCTTGAGTGTGGAGATCTAGGGAAATGATTGCTTTAAGTTCAAGCAAATAATTATCCCAAGGTCCAACATGAAGGGTTCAGGCGATGGGATTCTTGGGTGTTAGGACAAAAGACAACGGGGATCTAGGGGTTTGAGGATTAGGATACCCCATTAGCTCTTTTACAAATGTAAGACATCATCAAAAGGCCTAAATATCCAAAGAGGAATGTATGGTTTGAGAAGTGGTGGTCAAGGTATTAGGGTGTTATGCAAATGGAAAGGAAAATTTCCAAAGGACCACAAGAGAAGGAAGTGGGAGGTGGAGGCACAAGGAATGAAAGAAATGCATGATAGTATTAGAGAGTCTGAAATCCCACCCAAAGTAGGAAGGTGACCCATCTTTCAAACTCAAAGCATTATTTTGTATCATTGTTACATTGGTCTTGAGAGTGGTAGCTTAATATAGGTGTTTGAAGTGATTGATAGGTCGGTTTTAGGGTAGTTAGGGTGTTTGAAGTGATTTAGAGCTTGCTTTTAGAGAAGAGAGATGTTGAAGAGTACATCAAGTCAGTGAGAACTGAAGTGTAATGTGTTTTAGTTTATGGTACTCCTTTGTTTCTCTACAGATGTGTGATAAATTCTTCGTTCAATGATGTTTAACAATTTTAGAAAAAACAAAGTTGTGTCACGGTCCGCATTCAATCCAACAAGCAAAAATCAAAGCTCAGCCTCTTCGAATGAAAATGCTTGTTTGCAAAACAAATGAATAAGAATGAGGTAGTTAAGGTGTTTGAAGTTATTTAGATGTGACTTTTAGGGTGGAAGGCTTAAAAATCCATTTTAAATGCACAAAAAAGAATGAAATTACTTCAAACCAAGTTTGTGAAGAAGTTAACTATGTTGCCCACTAGTTTCCCTTAAGAGTCCAAAGTGCTAAAAGGAAGCAATCTTTGAAGGTCTATTTCTTCGAGACCGTGATGCTTACAGACTCTTCGTCTGAGGCTATGGGATCATGTTGGGACCATCTACAAAAACCTCTCTCAATTTTTGCTATCTTGGATGCATTTTTCTGTGGTGATGACTTTTTAGTTGAGGAAAA
>VDFB02057445.1:0-85932 GCA_007258455.2 Sequoia sempervirens
TTTAATTTAAACATGGATCTCTCTAAATCAATTTTCCAAATATCCAATAGTGTATAATGGATAGACTCTTAATAGTTAACTTCTTAGAATGGGGCATTTCTTTTTTCCTTGATATTAATGACTTCATTTGTTACACTGTGCCTAAATGACATCCATGACTATCTTGTTGCAAGGTGTGACCCTTGGTCTTCCTTGAAGCACTAGCGCTTGGGTTTGTGACATGGTCTAACCGCTTCTTGTGGTTCTTAACCGAAGCTTTTATCAGGCATTGACAGGTTGATATTCTAGTGCAACGAAAGTCCAACAATTGGTATCAAAGTTGGTCACAAGTTCAAACCTCGTGCTTGTGCTAGGGGGGATTGTTGCAAGGTGTGACCCTTGGTCTTCCTTGCAGGACTAGAGCTTGGGTTTGTGACATGGTCTAACTACCTCTTGTGGTTCTTAACCGAAGCTTGTATCGAGCCTTGGCAAGTCGATCTTTTGGTGCAACGGTAAGTCTATCATATCTATCTTCTCACCTTTAACATCAATGACAACATTTCCAACAGAGACATCCTCAAAACAATTTCATGAGAAACTTCTTTAATATAATAATATTTATCTATTATTTGTGAATCTTAGTTGAAATGTCATGATCAATTAAATGAGTACATGGATTTTATTGCAACCATAGAACAAACTTGAAAAGAAGGTGATAAAGAGACTAGTGGATCATACGACGTGTAATTACAATAGATATGATGTATGTTCAACCATTATTCTAAATGAGATCAACTTACAAAGTTGTATGATGTAATTATGATAATAGGTTGTGTGTGTTAGAAAATATGTGTGAATCATATAAAAACAACACACTTAGATGGAAAGTATTATAGTAAGGAAATCTAGCTTAATCAAACACAATTTGATAACAGAATTCCCTAAAAACATCCCCTCTTCCTCTAATCTCAAATGTCCTAGTAGTTTATGCTCTCAGATATTATTTATGCACAAATCATTGAGATGTCATCTAAGAAATGAGTAGCATATTTACCTATAATGTAGAATCTAAGTCTACATCTACATGATTGAATGATTTTTGGATGAAATGGTAAAATGACATGATGAAATGGACTGTTGTATACAAATGGCATGAAAGTAAGACAGTGCAGAATTAAACTAATGATAATGAAATGGAAATGATCCTACATGCTAAATTAAACTAGGAAATGTCTAAAGGAGCCATGATTCAAAGAAAATTAACAAATTATTCTAAATGCTAAATTGAAAATACAAAAATAAGCTCTCAAAACATGGATGAATTCTTAGAGAGTAATATTATGCAAAATTCTCCTTATGAAAAAGTTCTAAATGGGCCTCAATTTATAGATTTTTCCAAGGAATTGGGTGAGTTGGTAGCCATGAACGATTGAGATTTGATCTCGAGAAATCGACGGTGAAGAATGAGAAGGATGGAGAAAACAAGGCAATTGTTCCCTTTAGTAAAACCATCTTGCCAAGTGTAAGAAGGAATCATTTGAATGAAGAAGTCATGTGTCTTGAAGGTGGTTAAATTGTTGAGAACAAATATCCATTTTAGAAAATAAAGATAATTATTTTCATGTGACACATGGTGAGTTGGAGGGTGAGATGGAAGGTAGTTAGAGAAATATGTAGAAATATGATGAAATTCAAATTTAAAAATTTGAATTAAATGACAAGGAATCAATTAAAAATAAACAAATTATTTAGATTTGTTTAATTCAATTAAATCATGAAGAGGGTGAATTAGAATAGAGGAATTAAGAAAATATGAACTATGTAAATAAATTTGCAATTTATTTATATAGTAGAAGAATAAAGATTTCATTAATTAAATAATCAATATTTAATTAATATTTTCCAGACCAATTTTTAATGTATACATTTTTTCCCTCTTTGAAGTGATGTTTTTACGCATTGTTTCAAAGAAAAATTTATCAGTGTTGCTAAAAAAAAAAATTAATGATGCCCCAGACAGTGATTTTCAGGAGATTACAACTGTATGCCCCCTTAGGAGATAAATCGAGAAATTTGTGATAATAAAGGATTTTTTGATGAATTTTGAAAATTTTAATTGATTTACGAGGATGGTGATGATAAAATATTGATTTGATAATATTCTAGTGATTTATCTCCCTATATCAAAGATTGAAAGCTACCCCAATTAGTTGCCCCTCAAAAGAAATTAAAACATTGCCACAAAAATCACTCCTTTAATTACCTTTATTAAGAGGTAAAAAGTGAAAAGGAATTCATTTGTGCAAATTGTAATTTGAAAATTGTTTGAAGTGAGAGAATTTTGGAGCTTCTGAGCAAGATGGTGAACCCTCTGCAAACACATCGATTTGAGTGAGTACGATGGCATAATTGGCCAGCAGGATATGAACCTTCGGTAAGAATTTTGAATCTTCATTTGTGATTTTGAAATGAATTTTTCATGTTTTGAATTTGGATTTTAAATGTCAAAAATTGTTTCAGCACTTCTGATGTTTTTTGTGGTGCTTAGGCTAGATTGTTCGGCGCTTTGGAGAGATTCTCTAACGCTTCCAAGGTTTGTTCTAGTGCATTCACTTTTGGCACCTAGGAGGTCTAAAAGGGTGCCTCCAAGCTGTCATTAAGTCCAAATTTAGGAAATGGCACTTTTTCCCAAAGTTTCAGTGCATAGGAGATATTCTCTGGTGCTTTGAATGAAATGGCGCTCCTATCGGATTCACTAGCACTTCGATGGAATTCTCTAGCACTTCCACAAAATGGAATTTCGGCCTAGTTCTCTAGCGCATCGAGGGAATGTTTTAGCGCTTTAGCTTGAAATGGCGCTTGTGTGTTATAGAATGGTGCTTATGCCCCTTTTGGCACTTTGAAGGTCTGTTTTGGAACTTTTAGGGCAGATTGAATATTTTGTGATTTTTCTCCTTGAATTTTGTGATGTTTGATCGTGTCAGCCAATTATTAGGTGTTGATGATAGACCAAATGATTTAGTGACCTCATGATAGGTGAGGTACACTAGTGATGATGTTGTTTCGACCTCATGATAGGCGAGAATCAAAATAGAATGTTGATGAGATTTGATGAAAATATCATTAGGATTGATAGGTTGATTGATTTTTGGTGATTGATTGATTTGTTGGTTTCATTTGATTGATATGATAATTTGTGATGTTTGAAAATGATCGGAGGCATATTTAGATAATTTTTAGTCTTGAGAGTGATTCCCACTGATGTGGGAGATGATTCCACAACTATCTCGTGTTGATAAAGATATTGTTAAGAGATGTGGTTTGTCTTCGTTGATTGATATGCCTTGGGTTAGGATTAACCAAGGATTGTTGATGGCATTGGCGGAGAGGTGGCATAGTGACCACAACACTTTCCATTTTCCTACTAGAGAGATGACTATTACACCAAAGGATGTGTAAAGGGTTTTTCGGATTCCTTTAGTTGGTGAAATCGTGACCTATGATTCTACTGAGTAGGGAGGTGCAGATGTGCTACATTGGATTTTTCAGGATGATTAGATTGTTGGATGTTGGATACCATGGATGGAGTTATTTTCCAGTTCTACCCCTTTTCCTTCCATTCTTGCAAGATTTTTCGGTGGCTTCTTATGTCCCAACAAGAGGGCAAAGGTATTTTCCATCCATTGGGGTCGTACTTTGGAGTAGATGATCTAGTTTGGGACTCAGTTTGCTAGGAGGTCATGTTTGTTTGCACACCTATATCATGATTTGCACCAAGTTGTATATCTAAGAGGATCCAACTTGTTTGTCGGGGTTACATTGCTCCAAGTCTAGGCCTGGGAGAATATTACAGTGACACAGCCAGAGACGGATAGATTTTAGCCATTTGGGAGGCCTTATATCGATGGTTATGCAGGTGCAGTTGTCTAACATAAGTTGGGAAAACTGGAGTATTGGAGACAGGTGCTCGATGAATTAGATGCAATTACTTGGTGGTTGTATGTGGACTGTGAGCAGTGGGTGGAGGATCATTTATAGGCTCCTTACTTTATGACTACCAGATACCTTATTCGACAGATGCAGTATATCATCGAGAGATTCCTATTGCTGAGAGTGTTGAGGAAATATGGCAGAGTTTAGGGGATGCTGCAAGGATTAGCTCTATATGCCCGCATATAGCAGGATACAACTAAGTGGGGACCAACATTGTCCTATGATGTTGCATGTGACGAGTACCTGCATGTATAGCCAGTGATTTGGGGTTATCATTCAGAGATTGTTGAGGGATACATAAGTGAGGAGTATATAGTATATTTTGGTCAACATCCATTTTTGAGGCTTTTGAGTCCTAATGAACCCATGTCGATATTTGAGGATGATGAGGACAGACCACCTAGATGGAGATGAGGTAGAGATGGCAGAGATGAGGAGGAGGGAGAGGGTGAAGATGAGGGTGATGATGATGATGGAGGGGATGATGGAGGTGATGATGGTGGTAGAGGAGATGGAGGTGGTGCACATCCTAGTTTCAACGCCAAAGTGCCTCACAGGAGGTGATCCTTGGTGGTAGTACCACAACATGTACATATACGCTTGCCTTCCCAGTAGCAACAATCACAGATCTCTTCTTTTCACACACAAGTTCAAACTATTTAGGGGCAGCTAACATAGTTACAGGGGCAGCTACAGGCACAAACATAGCTATTGACCTAGGTACATGCACAACTCCTATAGGCCTAGGGGCAGATTCAAATGTTGATAGCTAAGAGGGATGATACTTGACAGCAGCTAGCACAGGTATAAGGCTAGGGATAGGTATAGGGGTTGGTACAGGGGCAGGTTGCAGCATTGACCACCAAGAGAGATTCATTGAGATGATGGGTTGAGCAAGAAAAGGCCATTACAGAGAGGTTACAGGAGGCTACTACCGCTATAGGATCTGTTGATTATTTTTTAGAGATTTTTCGCATAGTTCAAGAGGTGGATTTTTATAGGACCCAGTATCATGAGTTGCTTCCTCTGGAGTAGCGAGAGAGTTTCAGTAGATCTCGAATGAACAGAACATAGTCTCGGACGGTGAGTGTAGGTGTGACACAGCCATTGCCAGGGAATTGGAGGGATCTAGGTGCAAGTCCCTCAGGTGCAACAAGGGGTACAGGTTCAGTGAGGCTAGCAACGTCTGGAGGCAGTACCACATACTTTCAATCATTTTAAGTTATATCATGATGTATACACTAAATCTTGATGATATCACCATTTTGATGTTGTATTTCTTGACATTCAAATATCCTTGTACATTTGACATATTTTGAGATATATATGCAGTGATGGTGATGATCCTATTTTTTTATATGCATTGATTTATGATGGATGCATTTAATTTCTATGTCATGTATGTTATGCGATGTTTTATGATGATAATATTATATGTCATGGATGCAATGTGTTATGATCCTATGGTTTTATGAAAATGTCTACATGCTATTGTTTTTTTGTATTTTTCTAATGCAATGATGTATGATGTGATGGTTGTAAGATGATGTTAATGCAAATATGCATTATTCTAATAATGAATGACTTTGTATGGTCCTATGGATGTATGATATGCATGGTAGCTTATGTTTTTGTATTTTTTTGATGCAAATATTATGATCTAATGCATATATGAAATGAATGAATGATACTTTACATATGTTGATGCCTAGGGTGTATGACTAAATGTGTATGGATGAAAATGTTATGATCAATGCATTTTTTTTTCTTTGGTTTTCATAATGAAAATATATGATTGATGACTTAAATGAATGCCTAGATGATGTGATAATGCTATGATTGATGTCCTAATGCTCATGCCTCTAAATGATGTTTTTGGAAATTTCAAATGTACTCAATCTGTTAATGATAGAAATAACATCAGCCTTCAAAAAATCTATAAATTCCATTATAGCGACCAAATATGAATGCAACCTAGACATGCAATTCTAATAATACAATAGTGACATCCCAGTGATTTATTGTGCTTATTGTCATCATTGAGCTTTTAAAATATTGAAAGTGAGTACAAAAATCAATGGTATAATTGAACCATGATGACTTGAGTACTACTTCCATTATGTTTGACAGTGCAAGTCAACACAAGCATCTAGGTATAATTGGACCAAGATGACCTAAGCATTCCTTGCGTAAATAGACAAGAGTTAACTATTTTCCTATGTGAATCTAGAATGTCATTAGTGATACTTTGTAGAGCACGTCCCGCGACGATTCTCAAAGTAATAATGATTAACTCACAGGCAACAAACAAAGAAAATATCATTCTTGATCATAGCTTTTTTAGTTCTTTGAATTGCTCCTAAGAAATGATAACATCAATCATAATACAAACAATTTGAACATTCGTGTAGAAGTGGTAAAACCATGATTCATAATAGCATCATCCTTGTAACCTTGATTTTCTAATGTTTTTGGGATTTTTCAATTTTTTGATTTTTAGGTGTTTTCTAAGATTTTGACCAAGAAGCTAACCTAAAGACCTATCCTAGGGGTCTCAAGGGTTGATCAAAGATAAGCCTTGCCTACGTTATATATACAGATACCACGTAGTTCAACCGACTCGGCCGATTTACAGGACCAGGATATGAACAAACACTTAATTACAACGAACTACGACAACGCAATTTCACAAGGTGACTTTGTTTTTGGCTTTTTTAGTTTTTTGACCTTTTCATGGATTTTCTGATGTGACAAGGATGTTTGATGCATTTTTGATGGTGATTGATGTTCCATGTTTTACTTCACTATAATCATTATTTTCATTGTGTTTTTCCTCCTGTTGTTTTTCTGTTGGTTTAAGCTCAAGATTTGTTGCCCCTAGTGAGTTATGGATTTTTCCCCCAATGGAAACAAACCAGTTTATTATGGATACGTACAATGTTCAAGAAGCTAAGGTGAAACATGACCAACATAACAAGGTATGCATATGCAGCTCAAATGAAGGATGCAGAAGGTAACAGTACCAAGCTAGTGATCAACACATGTTCCCATAGAGGAAGAATCTAGTCTGTCACAAATAGTGCATGTTGCCAGGTTTTCACCACTTGCTTTTATTGCACTTTTTCAGATTTTATGATTTTTTTGATCTTTTTTATTTTTTTGATTTTTTTGTATTTTTTCATTTTTTGATTTTTTTGTTGTCACCATGCCTATTTGTCAGGTTTTCACTAGGGTTACCATTTTTTCAAGACATTTTCTAATGTTTTTGGACTTTTTTAAGACCTTTACTGATGTTTTTGGATTTTTTCAAGACCTTTTCTATTGTTTTCAGATTTTTTTAGGACTTTTTATGATGTTTTTGGATTCTTTTAAGACTTTTATAGATGCGGCAGCTGAATTATGTAGAGGATTTCTTGAGATGAAGATTGTTCATGAGTTCCTCAAACTGATCCCCTTTTGGCGTGGATAGCTGATATGCTCCATAACCATAAACTGACACAGTGACAAAAGGCCCCAACCAATTTGGTTCAAATTTTCCTTTCTTTTCTCTATCTTGTTGATTGTGTGGGTTCTCCTTCAATACTAATTCACCAACTTGGAATGTTCTAGGTTTGACCTTGTGGTTGTAACTTATAGACATCTATTGTTAGTAGGCTTTCAAGTGATTCACTGCATGTTGGTGCCACTCATCTAATAGTTCTAATTCTTGAAATCTTGAAACCCGTTAGTCTTCATCAACGATGATACCTTTCAAGGAAACCTGAAGCAATGGTATTTCAACTTTAATAGGTACAATGGCATTAGACCCATATACCAAATCATATTGTGTAGCTCATGTCGATGTGCGAATACTGGTGCAGTATGCCCACAAAGTAGGGTTTAATTGGATGTGCCAATCATGTCCTGCATCATTGACAATTTTCTTCAAAATCTTTAGAATAGTCTTGTTGGAAGCCTCTGCTTGACCGTTCCCCTGGGGATAATATGGTGTAGAGAAGTGGTGTTGGATATTGAACTTCTCACACAATTCTTGCATGTCTTGATTTTTGAATGGTCTTCCATTGTCAGTGACTATGGATTGGGGAATGCCATATCTATAGATGACGTAGTTAAGGATGAATGATGAAATCTACTTTCTTGTGATGTTGGTTAAAGGAATAGCCTCAATCCATTTTGTGAAGTATTGTATAGATGTGATGATAAACATGTGTCTTTTTGATGAAGACGGATGGATTTTACCAACAAGATCTAATCCCCATTAACAAAATGGTCACGTGGATGCAAAAGGTTGGAGTTCTTGAGTTAGTGTGTGGATGAGATTGTCATGAATTTGATATTTCTAACATTTCTTCGCAAACTGGAAAGACTCCTTTTCCATAGTTGGCCAATAATATCCTAAATGTAAAAGTTTCTTGGCTAAGGTTAGGCCACTTGAATGTGTTCTGCAAACACCCTCATGGACTTCTCGTAAAGCTATTTCAGACTCATCATGTTCCATACATCATAAGAGAGTTCTTTCAAGACCTCATTGGTATAGTACATCCGCTATAAGTGTATGTTGGGTGACTCGACGAATGAAATTGTGTTTTTGGTTTCATGACAAGTTAGGTGGAAGAGTGTTATCTTTCAGGTAGGTATAAATTTCACTGTAGATTAAGGTATTGGTATCAGATAGGTGATAGATAACATGGGATTTAGTATTGTCATAGGCAAGGGAAAATAGTTGTTCCACCAAGAACTCGTAACAGCTTCTTTTCTCTGGAATTTGTAAAAAGGAAGCAATCGTAGCCATGGCATTAGCAGCTTTATTGTCCACTCTTGGAATCTTCTCAAATTTGATATCCACAAAATATTTCTTGAAATCATCTAGCATTCTCTTATAAGGCATCAATTTTCCATCCCTTGTTTGATAATCATCATTGACTTGTTATGATATTTCTATCAGGATTCAACCGTGTAGTTTCGAGTCAAAATTTGACACGCTGTGGAAAAATACCTCCTACTTATCATTGACTTGGTTAATGACTAACTAAGAATCTCCATACACTTGCAATTCTAGGACTTTCCACTCTACAATTATTTTGATGCTAATGATTAATGCTTCATACTCTGCCATGTTGTTGGTACAAGGTAACATTAGTCTATATGATTTTGGTATGGTGTGTCCTTGTGGAGTGACAAATAGAATTCTGGTTCCTGATCTGTGTTGGGTGTGTGATCCATCAAAGTATAGTGTCCACTGTCTTGCAACCACTGTAAGAACATCAGCATTTGGAAATTCAATGTGTAAAGGATGATTATCTGGTAATGGTGCCTCCACTAACTAGTCATCAATTGTTTGTCCTTTTATTTCCTTCCTATCTACATACTGGATATCAAATTCACTAAGTATCATGACCCATTTAGCCAATCTCCCTATTAGGTTCACTTTGTTGAGGAGATATTTGAGAGGATCAATTTTAGCTATCAACTTGATGGTGTGAGTTAGCATTTATTGTCGTAGTTGTTGGGTAGAGAAGACTACTAATAGACAATCCTTTTCAATGGAGCTATAGTTGATCTCATAGCCATTTAGTGTCTTGATGATGTAATAGATTGCTCTCTCCTTACTTGTTGAATCTTCTTGTGCTAATAGGGCTCCCAATGATGTCTCTATTATGGCAATATATAACAATAGTGGCTTCCCTTCTGTTGGTGGTACAAGGATAGGTGGATTCATTAAATATTGTTTCAAATGGTTGAAGTCTCCTTCACATTGGTCATCCCATTAGAAGGAAACATTTTTATGCAACAGATGAGTGAAGGGGTGGGTCTTGTTTGCCAGCTATGAAATGAATCTACGGATTGATTGAAACCTCCCTTGTAGAGAAGAGATTTGACTAATGTTCTTTGGTGGTGGTATTTCCATAATATCTTTGACTTTGGTCGGATATACCGCAATCCCTTTTTCTGATACTATGTAAGCCAGGAGTTTTGTTGATGTGACCCCAAACACACATTTCATGGGATTTAGTCATACATTGAATTTCTCCAGTATGGTGAAGATTTTGTCTAGGATCTCCAAATGTCCTCCATAGTCTTCCATGAAATTATGCATCATATCATGAAAAATTGTTGTCATGGCACATTGGTAGCTAGCTCCTGCATTCTTCAAGCCAAATGGCATAATATTCCAATAGAAGGTTCCCCATGGACAAGTAAAGGTCATTTTATCTTGATCTTCTAGGGCTATTTTGATTTGGTTATACCCAGAAAATCCATCCATCAATGATAGCATTCCATGTCCTTCCATCAAGTCTACTATGATATCTATATTGGGCGGTGGAAAATAATTCTTAGGACAAGCTTTGTTAAGATCTCAAAAATTTGTGCATATGCAAATGTTGTTGTCAAGCTTTGAAATTGGTGCTATATTGCTCAGCATAGTCAATGGGTATGATGAATCCTACATATAACAATTTATTCAACTCTACCTTTACCAATAGGGCAATATGGGGGTGCAATTTTCTCAACTTCTGCTAGACTAGTTTTACTCTTGGAGGTAATGATAGATGATGCATGATGAGTTTGGGATCAATTCCTGGCATGTCAGCATATGACCAAGAAAAGTTAAATTTTTTTTCTTTGAAAATTTTGAGAAAGCTTGGCCTTTCTTGGTCTATCAAAGATGTCGCTAGATGAATAGTCTTCACTATCTATTCACTATTGATGTTGACAAACTGTGTGGGTTCAATCAATACTTTTGATCTTTCCTAAAAAATTTCTAGGAGAGTATCAAATCTTCCATCCTTTGATCCCTTAGAGAGTTTTTTGCCATGGGATGGGCTCTTTGTTTTTAATTTTTCCAGATCTAACACTACCATTGAATGGTTTTCAATATCAAATCTATTTCCTATATTATTCATTTTGCAGTTGGAAGATTTGATACTCCCTTGTAAGGAAGCCTTGTTATGATTTTAATTGGTGGAATCTATTTCAATATCATTGGCACAGAGGAAATTGACAATGGCGTCATCATTTGAAAATGTAGGGATGTCAAGGGCTCTGTTAGATCCCAATCTATAAGCTCAAGATGTACTAAGGGTAAGTAGTCACCAGATGGGTTAAGATCAAAAATGGTAAGAGTTTGGATAGTGGTGTCTTCAATTTTTCCAATAGCAAAATCGAGGTCTAGAAGGTAACTCTCTTCTGAATTATCTGTTTCACTCCAAGTTGAATCGTTTTCACTAGAATCATCAAGGTGTTGCGATCCAAATTCAAATGCTCTAGAACCTTACCCTTGTCCTTCTTTGAGTAGGGATGCATATTTGTGTACTACATAAATGTCCTTGTCATGACAGGACTCTTTTGATAGTGAATCCCACTCATATTCATTGGAATCAGTCTCATGCTCTTCACTTGATTGTAATTGTAGGATTCTTTCAACCACCTTTTCTTTTGTGTCCTCTTTATAACCCAGACTAGTCTTATCTTTTGGATTGATAAAAATGGGTTGAATCGGCTCTACAATTCCCTCTTTCCTTTTACCCATGGGACCTTTCCCTTCATATCCCATCTTTTCCAAGATAGTGAAACCTTTTCCATATTGAGTTGTCTATACATTTGTAGTTGTTGCTTAGGAATACTCCTCATCTTTATAAAGCTAGTTTAGAACATCATTGTCTTCTACTTCATCAAACTTGGTGCTTTCTTTTACAAACCATCCATCAAATCTGGTAACTGGTTGTGGGGTCTTCTGCGTTGATGTGGAGGGTTGTCCATAAAATTTTGGAGAAGAAAAGTGTGAAAGACATAGGGATCATTCAAAGAAGTACTCACCAACACCTTTGTCTTTGACTTGGACTTTTTCATTGAATTGTTTTGACAAGGAATTCAATTGGGCTTCAGGATTTGAGGAGGTGGATGGAGCAACTTCTTCTTTCTTCTCAAACTGTTTGGATATGGAATTGGATTGGATTTCATGATTTGTGGAAATGACCAATAGTTTGGATGAGGAGCTTTACTGGCTCTGATCATTGGAAGTAGTGGGAGTGGAAGCTTCTCTATTATGAGGCACAAAGATATCTTAAATAGATTTCAATGTATTGCAATACTGGGGACTACTTGAATCAGCCGAAATGGTAATTTCCTAGCCACTACAAGGAAATTTTAGATATTGGTGGTATGTTGAAGGGACAGCTTGCATCTCATGAATCCATGGTCAACCTAATAGTATGCTATAGGTTAGATCCTTATCTAAGACTTGGCAGATCACATCTTTCTAGATTGATCCCACTTGAATAAGTAGGACAATTAACCCCTGTGAAGCTCTTTCCTCATCATCATATGCTTTTATTGTAATTTGTTTCTTTGAATCAATTGCATTCTCAGAAAATCCTAAGGCACAGACAAGATTTAAAGTACATATATTTAGGCCAGCTCCTCCATCTATTAGGATGTGTTTGACATGATGTTTATGGATTAGGACTTTGATATGAAGAGCAACATTGTGGGGATGAGAAATGGATGTTTCATCATTTTCAAAAAATGATAAGAAATGTGAAGCAGTTAAATATCCCACCATGGCTTTGAATTTACAAACTTCCAGATTCGTTGGCACTGTTGTGTCCACTAGGGCTTTTTCATGAGCAAGTGAAATCTTGAGCAATTCCAATATTGATATTTGTGCAGGTATTTTTGTAATTGGTCAACTATGTTGTATTGATTGGACGATGCTATAGGAATTTTAGATGAACTTCCCTTTAAGACATATTTGGTATATGCTCTTGTTGTCGCATTCACTAGTACACTATCTTGTTTCCCATTGATTTTGATGACATTGATTTGAGTATCATTTTAATTCATGTCTAGTTTGGTGTCATTGATTTGATTTTCAAGGATAACAATGTTTTGTTCTTGTTCAATTGGAATGTCATAGATCGGATTATCGTTCATAGTAATGTTTTGGTAATCATGGGTTTCAATGGTATTCATTTTATTTTCTATTGTTGGGATGTGATTTATGACAATATCATGGACATATTTTACATTCTTTTCCTTACTATTCATCATAGAGGATTCCCCTTTTTCATAGTTCGGTAAGGGATTTTTGAATGCTCTGTGATCTACATTTGTTTGGAGTCCCTCTATTTGTATCATTTTTCTATCTATCAAGTCTTGTATTTTATGTTTCAATTTCATGCAGCTATTCGTTTGGTGACCTTTACATCGATGAAATTCACAGTAATAGGCATCATTCCACCATGATGATTTTACTTTTGGTTCAAAGCCTCGAGTGTCAGGTAGTGTTATGAGGTTATTTTCAAGAAGTTCCCTCAATGCAGATTCATGTGATTGACCCAAAGGGGTGAATTTTTTTTTGTTTGATTGTGTTTGATACGGTGGAGGTTTCGATGGGGTGTTACCTTGATTGTGGCCGCTTTGATTATTGGATGAGGAGATATTCTAATTATTGCCTTGATTGATATTTTGATCCACCTTGGTTGTGGTTCTCGACAAGTTAAAGATTTGTTTGGCATTATGTGTTTCAACGGTACCATTGTTGGCATTTTCGTTCCTTGTCCAAAATTTTGGTTTTTCATTGTTATGATGGTTAGATGAACTAGCATTGTTTGATCATTCATTGTGAACTTTCAATACCCCTCTTTTGACTGAGGCTTCTTTGATTTTGACACCATTTTCTACCATCTTCTCAAAGCTGGGGGGACATTGTAATTGCAATCTATAGCTCATTTCATTGTTATGGTTATCAATAAAAATTTCCATCTTTTCTTGTTTGGGTATGGGATGAGCATAATGAGAGAATAACCTTCTCCACCTTTGGAGGAATATGAGAAAATATTCTCCTTGTTTTTTTTTAGTATTACAAAGATCCTTCATGGTTATCTCATGTGTGATGTTGTAGGAATATTGTGTCATGAATTTGTTTACCAGTTCTTTCAAGGATTTTATGCCTGGTTGTAACTTCAAGAACCATTCCATGCAGTGGCCCCCTAGACTACAAGGAAAGAGTCATTAAGTATGTGTCCTCATGAGTGAACTTGAGACTCATAGTTCGAAACTCTCACACATGATCTATTGGATCAAACTTCCCATTGTATTTGCCGTATTTTGGTAAGTCACAATTTGCGGGAAATGGTATCATGTTTAACCTTCTATCAAATGGATAGGGAAAAATATCCTTCAATAGGTATCATTTCGGAGTCCCTCCTTGCATATCTTGGAGTTAGTTGAAGGTGTTGCATTTGATTTGTCAAGGTAGCCATTTGATCTGCAGTAGGCATTTCAGTTTCAATTTTCTTTGGGATACTCTTCAATTTATTAACATCAAAGTCATTTGGTAACTTAACCCCTTGGTTGGATAACATCAAAAGGTATTTCTCCCCATCCTTTTCAAAGAATTTTTCTATGAATTTATGGAATTTGGGGTCTTGAATCGCTTGTTCGATTTCTTCTTCTATTATCTCCTTTGTTTCATTTTGAGAAATCTTATGAAAAGGATTTTCTTCTGGTTGAGCCATAGTATTTTGAGGTTCAATTTCTTTGTCCTTAAGTTTTTTTTTTGGTACCTTGTTAAGAATGGGCATACAAGTGTTGTACTCTCTTCTCAAGTCAACCAAGCTTCTAGCCTCCATGAAACTCCCATGGCAAATTGATCATCTCTACTAAAGACTACGAGAATGTGGATGCCTTCACAATGACCATTGTTGTACTAAGAGAATAGATAAAGGTTTTGGAAAATTCTACAACAAGGGTTCTAGTAAGGACTTTCTGTTCATAGGGGTTGATCCATCAAGGTGAGAGACCATTGTTTCCCTTCTTGTCAGAACCAACCACATGATATTGGCCTTTGTTCCAATATCCTCATTTATATAACGATTGGAAATGCACTTGGCTTTAGTGTGTTACTAGTTGGGTCGTTCCCTTGGGTGAGTACTTTTTCCCCAAGGCAGGCCCTCTAGGATAAAAAAAAGTGAGAGATTATACCCGTAATTTGATCCTCTTTACTTTGCATGAATAAAGAGAGAATCCTCGTTGTATACCCTACTCACACTCGCAGATAAACAAAGAATGGGTCTAGCTTTTTGGTCACCCAATTAAGGGGAGAGCATATGCCTACCATGCAAAACACACAACAAATAAATGAAAAGGAATGGGTCTAGCTTTTTGGTCACCCAATTGAGGGGAAAGAATATTCCTACCATTCCAAACAGGCAGCAAACATGGTGTTCTTTCCTTGTTAATTAATCTATGTTCCTAATTTAATCAAAAAGGAAAGACATAAAATCTAGCCCCTGCATCAGATTTATTAGTAGTTTATCATAGATTTTCTTTGACAAGTGTTCTAGAGTTTTAGCAAGGTCTTTGACAGCATTTTATGCAATCTACAAAACAGAAAAACCAACATCAATTTTCATTCTCAGGAACATTTATAGAAACAATTGAAAGTGCCATAACAGTAAGCAGAAGCACCAAAAAGATAGAAGTGCCACAAAATTAATTAAAAGTGCCATTGAAATTGGCCAAAGCGCCACAGAAACTCGCTGAAGTGCCACAAAATGGCTTGGATGCACCAGAGAAATATTTCAAAATGCCAAAATAGTCAGTTGATGTGCTAGATAATCTTTTGTAAATGCTAGAGAATTACACAGTTGCACCAGAAAAATACTTGTCTGAGACTGAAAAACACACTTTCCAGAAAATATCAAAATAATAGGGGCTAGGCCCCACTGTTGGGTGCCAATTTATGTGTGTTAGAAAATATGCATGAATTATATCAAAACAACACACTTAGATGGAAAGTATTATAGTAAGGAAATATAACTTAATCAAACACAATTTGATAACAGAATTCCCTAAAAACATCTCCTCTTCCTCTAATCTCAAATGTCCTAGTAATTAATGCTCTTAGATATTATTTATACATGAATCATTGAGATTTCATCTAAGAAACAAGTAGCCTATTTACCTATAATGAAGAATCTAAGTCTACATCTACATGATTGAATGATTGCTAGATGAAATGATAAAATGACATGATGAAATGGACTATTGTATACAAATGGCATGAAAGTAAGACAATGTAGAATTAAACTAATGATAATGAAATGGAAATGATCCTACATGCTGAATTAAACTAGGAAATTTCTAAAGAAGCCATGATTCAAAGAAAATTGACAAATTATTCTAAATGCTAAATTGAAAATGCAAAACTAAGCTCTCAAAACATGGATGAATTCCTATAGAGTAATATTATACAAAATGCTCCTTATGAAAAAGCTAAAAATGGGCCTCAATTTATAGTTTTTGCCAAGGCATTGGGTGATTTGGTAGCCATGAATGATTGAGATTTGATCTCGAGAAATTGATGGTGAAGAATGAGAAGGATGGAGAAAGCAAGGCAATTGTTCCCTTTAGTAAAACCATCTTTCCAAGTGTAAGAAGGAATCATTTGAATGAAGAATCCATGTGTCTTGAAGGTGGTTAAATTGTTGAGAACAAATATCCATTTTAGAAAATAAACATAATTATTTTCATGTGACACATGGTGAGTTGGAGGGTGAGGTGGAAGGTAGTTAGAGAAAAATGTAGAAATCTAATGAAATTCAAATTTAAAATTTGAATTAAATGAGAAGGAATCAATTAAATAAAACAAATTATTTAGATGTGTTTATTTCAATTAAATCATGAAGAGGGTGAATTAGAATAGAGGAATTAAGAAAATATGAACTATGTAAATAAATTTGCAATTTATTTATATAGTAGAAGAATAAAGATTTCATTAATTAAATAATCAATATTGAATTAATATTTTCCTGACCAATTTTGAGTGTATATAGGTTGAATTGAAATGCTTAGTCCTATTTTTCTAGGCCTCAATTTCACACTTAGACCTAAGATTCTAAACCAATTTCTTAATCCTTTTATAGTTCATCTAATGAAATAATTATCAAGCCCAAATTTACTAGAAAATGGTATTCTAAATTACTAAAAAATATCATTAGAAAACTATAAAAATATAAATTTGAAATAAAGGGAAAGGGGAGCCTTCCCTAAAGATGTTGGAATGTGATGTGATAAGGGGAGTATGTCAAAGAAAAAAGGGGTGTCCACCTAATCAAAAATCCACCTTTCCCTTGTTCATTAGGAAGAGGGATAGTGCCACAAATGATTAGAATTGACTTGCAACCCTTAAGGTGAATCAACCCTAAGTTTTGGACACTATGTTGCCTTGGCTTCCTTATGACAGAAATGACTGAAAAGCAGTTTTGGGAGAAAGATAAAAGTGTTTTAACAATCACACCTATGAGATATAACACTTGGAATATGAAGTATTATGCTAACACTATCAAAAACAACCATTAACCAACATATCTGAGAAGGTTAGGATGGTGTTTACCTAGCTCCAAATGTGGGTTTCAGACTCTAATGAAGGACATATTCACTCAGGAGCGAATGGATCTTTGTACAGGGGTCTGAAAATTCTTTTTGTAGTCCTTAGAATTTGGATCTAAGATTCTAATTCCACCAGGTTTGACTGTCGAACAGCTAGAAATAAAACTTGTAGGTGAGTTTATGTTTCTTAACAACTTTGCAAAATTGCACTTTTTGATCAACTTTCAATCTTCTTCACCTACAAATCTATACATACAAAGAAATGATTAAAAAAAAAAAAAAAATTGGTAAATAAAGGTTTTCCTTGGTCAAACCTTAGTTTGGTAATTAAACCTTGATGATAAAATAATGATAGAATGAAGGAATTAATGAATGAACAAAGCTTGTTACATCTCACCAAATCCTTTAATGGTTTCCCTTAGAGGACTAAAGTCTAACACATCTCTCTAAGAATTGGATCTTGCATGAAATGGATTGATTGCTTGATATATCTTGATGCTATAATTTGTGCTCTCATAAAGTGTGTTAGATTTGAATATAAAAAGACCTTGTATTTATAGGTGTTTCCTTAATTACCTAAAAATTAAACACCACAAGTTGATATTTGTAATTTGAATTTAGATCATTAAAATGCTGCCAAAAAAATATTAAAAAATGGGTCCTGATACTTAAGGGGGAGAATGGCTCTTAGGCCCTAAACCTAGGACACACATTTGCCAAGATGTGTAATTAATTGTATGCATTAATTAAATGTGGGTTTCCATTTCAAAAAATGAAATTAATTAGGCTTTTGAATGTATAATTGGACCAATTAATTAAGGGGATGCAAACATAGTGTAAAAATGTAAAGGTGTACATTTTTCTACACTACAAAATTAATAGAAAAATTCTATGTATAATTTTACACTTGTATCTACTTTCAATAAATAATAAAAATGGTAAAATACATAATACCCATCTAATTTAATTATTTCAACTTCTAATGGTTAAGAATAAAAAGTATATAATATTTATAAAATTAAAATATACAATCATAATTCAATCAAATATAGATAAAATCCCTTTAGGGAAAACCTTATTATTCACTCTAAACCTAAGGTTTGTAGGGTCAATTAATCCTCTAGCAATTCCATTGAATGAGCATTAGAAATAAATTTATGTGTTTAGGAATTTGAGTAAATTAATGTTTGTGTAATAATTGACAAGTTTTCACATGCTCACCTATAGGTAAATCAAGTAAATATATAATATATTAGAGTGATTCAATTGAAGAAGATTATAAAAATACAACCAAAATAGATTAGTCACTCAAAATTAATTTCTCATATTCCTAACTTAAAAAAATAAAGCAATTCTAAATTATTATAGATGATAAAAGAGTGATTTTTGCAATGTATTGTTATGCAATCGATAAATTCAAGTAAATTATATATGATTTTTTAGAATTATTATGGATCTCTAGTATTGGATCGAGACCTAATCGTAAAGTAAATAAGAGAGATTTAAGTTGGATATTTTTATTAAGGATCCTTTTATTAGCTACTTTTTCCTCAAAGGAAAACTAGAATATGGCATTCATTGGTGGCCAAAGGTCCTTTTGGATTATAGGATTATACATAATATATTGAACATGAGGATTCAACCATAAGTTGATTGGATTTGGAGAAGAAAAATATAAAATAAAACAAGGGAATTCATTTATTGTAAAATCCACACAATCCAAAACCCTAGATCTTATGTAAATTTATGTGTTAAATAAGTATTAACTTTCTTTCTCCTAAAGTATTCAACCTTGAAGCTGAGGAATCATTCGATAATAAAAAGCTAGATTTTGAAAGCCTATTTTTTTATGTATTCATGTATGGAGAGTCTAATGAAATACTATCCAACCATATAGCCTTAACACAAACACTCCTTAAATATGCACAATAGAATCAAAAATTACATAACAATAATATGACAATGAATTGAATCAATATATTATTTACTCTATTATAAAATGTTCATAAATTAGTTTAGCCACAATATATATTAATATGAATAGAATTTAGTCTTAGATTATAATACAAACCAAGCACTAAACACAAGTGAGGCTCCAAACAATAGTCTCCTTGGGTGATCTTGTTATCCTAGCTTTACTCTACTCAACTAGACACAACTTGGTTCTTGAATCTACTACTACAAGTTGTCACTAGGATTATATTTTGGCTAAGTGTAAAACTTAGCTATCCTATGAAACATGTGATCAACTTCAAGTTGTGTGTCACTTATACCAAATATGAACCTACAAAGAGGTTTGGTTCCTTTGATAGACCTCCTATAAAGTACTGCCTTGATTAGGAAAAGGGACAAAAGAAAACTAAAACTGAAAATACTAACCCTAGGAGGTGATGCACCAAAAACCCAACACTTATACATGTTGTTTCAACTCACACCTTCTCTCAAAAAATTAATTTTACTTTATGCACAACTCATTTTTCACAAGCCCACACAACAGTGTTTCATAAGAAGGTTGTATTTCAGGTTCTTGAAGGAAAACTAAAAGTTTTCATATAGCTATAACTGCTAAAATAAATAACACAATCTATGACCTGCATGAGTTTTGCTTATTCTAGTATAATTTTTTTTGTAATGAGACATAATTCAAGGATTTTTGTATTGATAATTACAAAAATTAGATCAAATCATCTACAAAGACAATCAACACGAAAATTTGGAGAAGGAAAAATGTTGCTTTTATTGAAATAATAGGCGTTTCTACTTATACAAATTTGAAAAACTACTTGAAAATACATAAAATATTTTATAAATGAAAATATCTCTCAAATATTATTACAATATCTTTCTTTTGCATAAGGAAAAAAGAGGAACTTAGGAAAGAACTAACTCTAAAAAGAGTTGGATACTTGGCTTTATGGAAAGTCCCCTTTAGCTTAAGTCAATTTGAACCTCATGGAAGATGTTGAGTTTGCAATGACAATCTAAGAGTTGATTGGATATGGAACTCTCACTAAACTAGTTATAAATCATGCAAAGATGTGGTGATGAGTGAGTTCACTTTGACTTTCACCTCTTCTCCTTTGCATTCTCCTTGAAGTGTGCCCCCAACTGAACTTGAACTGATCTTCACAAATATGCATGAAATTGATTAGAATTGATGGCTTGAATCAATTTGCATGGAACTATAGGTTGTTGGGCATGTACAAGGAAAAAAAATCCTCTAGTTTAGGACCCCAGAATGCCTCAAATTGTATGATTTTGGCTTCAAACTCATCTTAACTCCAACTATACCCATGTAGGCTTCTTATTAGCTCCCAAACTAGTTGTAAGTACCTCAAAACTTAACATTTAGGCCACTTGTGAAAACCTTTGCATGATTATATGTCATTTGGTAAAGCTACTTAAACATAATGAAGTAGTTAAAGACAACCAAGGAAAAGGATAACTCAAAGGTTTATAATTGATGCATGTTTTTTAAAGCTCATTCAATTGCTTGGATAACTCATTGGACCTCCTTTGATCATCGTAGGCTACAAAATTTAGACCTATGTTGAAATACCTAGAGGATGTCATATCTTCAGGTTTAAAACCTCATTTCATTGTCCTTGTTCGTCTTCACCTTTTGATTTAACATATGACTATCACCACTTATCAAAGGCCTCTTTAACATTATATGTTTCAATCTCCTTCAATTTTAAAATTATTGTGCTTAAGAACATTCATTTTGTTGAGAAGTTATTGAAGATGATTTAGCATTGGTGTCATTGATGTCAAACCCTTGGATCTGGAAGGTTGTACTATGGATGATGTATAGAGTTTATCTATCCTATCATATGCCATGATGTCACACAGTGTGGATATTATCCTTGATCCGGCTATGGCAGTACTTTTGGGACATTCGTGGAAATTACTTTATCCAAAATAATGAAGGCTAATATTTTGATGTTGGATGCAGTGCTCAAATATTTCTCCAGGTAACCTTGTTATCTAGAACTTCATGTAGCTTGTTGCAAGTTGTGGTTCTCTAGTTGATACTAAAATTAATGATAATCAAGATTTGGTCTTGGTTGTGGTGTTCTCATCTCTTTGGGATATTTTCTGATGTAGAAGATTGTGAACGACAGTGTCTGTCTTCGAACTAGTCATCCTCATTTATGTTGTTGACTATGTTGGATAGAATGAGTGCTAGATTTGATTTTGTAGTGCTATCTTGGAAGAGGATTCTTCCAACTGTGAGAGAAAGGTACAAGAAATTCTTTCACGTGAAAAGTGTTATTTTTACTTGAGTTCCTGAATGTTCGAATTTTGGCCCTTTTCCTTTGATGGAAAAAAGGGGGAGAAAAATGAAGAGAAAAACAAAAATAAAAAGGTATTGAATAGTTGGACGAAGGGGGAGTACTTTGAGTTTTTTTGGAGTTTTTAGTTTTGAGTTGGAGTTGTGGAAATTGTGTTTTTGAGTTTTTTTTTGTTTTTCCATCAATGCTAAAGGGGGAGATTATTGAGAAGTTGTTGAGGATGATTTATCATTGTTGTCATTGATTTCAAAACCTTGGATCTGGAAGGTTGTGCTTTGAATGATGTATAGACTTGATCTATCCTATCATATACTATGATGTCACACAGTGTGGATATTATCCTTGATTTGGATATGGCAGTACTTCTTTTGGGAGGTTCGTGGAAGTCAATTTATGAAAAATAATGAAGGATAATCTTTTGATGTTGGATTTAGTACTCAAATATTTCTTTGGGTAACCTTGCTATCTGAAACTTCATGTATCTTGTTGCAATTTGTGGTCCTCTAGTTGATATTGAAATTAATGATAATCAAGATTTGGTATTGGTTGTGGCATTCTCATCAACTCCAGAATATATTTCATGTGATCCAAAGTTTGTTATCTTCTGATAGTTATGTTATGTAATGAACCTATCTTATGTTTGAACTATTCATGGGTCCCTTGGTAACGTGGTAAGATATTTTTGTGTGACCTATCTTTTGGGTCTGATGTTCATTGTGGTTGGTGTTGTGTGCATTCATGCTCATATTTGTTTGATTAATTTCTAGTTGGTATAAGTCTACTTTGGATTAATTAAAGTAAAGAAAAGTATTGTTGGATAACTAATTCACTGCCCCTCTAATTTATCCAGACTATTCAACACATATGATTGTCATTTTGTTTGAGTTCTTAACTCCTTGATGCTTAAGTGTTGCTACCTATGTTATGGCTTTGTTCTCTTTGCAAAAAAATTCAAACTATCATCTTAACTCTCTAAGACTGTCCTTATTGACTCTTAAGATCACTTCCTTTGCATCTACCTTCTTGGACTACTAGCACCTTTCCTAAAGACTCTTGACTATCCAACTTCTATTGAAATAATGGAACTCTTCCCTTTGTCACTTGGCATAAAAACCCTTGGTCATACTCATGAAGTATGAATGTCCATCATATTTATTGATGAAACTTCCCTTTCATTCTCATAATGGACTACCATAATGATTGTGACTCTCATCTTATTTCATGGAGTCATGACTATCCTCTATTGCTAAGGATTATCCTTTGATTGCTAAAAACTATCCTTCATTCATGAGCATTTGTTGATTTATGATTATTGTCCATTTATTCATCCTAAGAACTTCATCATTTTTTCTTAATGGCGTGATTGTCCTTAGTTTGGTATCTCTTCAAAATTCTACCATTTTTTTCCTTGACACTTTCTCATGACTATCAATACACATTCTTTAATAAGTATATGGGCTTTCCTTCATGACCTTCATCATGTTTTCCCCCATATGATCTCACTGCCTACATTCACAATCCATTATAGCATTATAAGCATAGGGGTTGTCCCCATAGAAAGATCTACCTTTTTGGCATTGTGTGATGACCCTACCCTTCTTCATCAATGACTATCCTCATTTATTCTTGAATTTCATATCAAAATTAAAAGGTTTTAAAGTGGCTATCCCTTGGAAACGTTGGTAAATCAATTTCTATTGAAATAATGGAACTCCACCCTTTGTCACTTGGTATAACAACTCTTGGTCACACTCATGAAGTATGACTGTCCCTCATATTTTTTGATGAAACTTCCCTTTCATACTCATAGTGGACTTCCATAATTACTATTACTCATCCTATTTCATGGATTCATGACTTTCCTCTATTGCTAAGGATTGTCCTTTGGTTACTAACAACTATCCTTCATTCATGAGCATTGGTTGATTTATGAGTATTTTCCTTTGATTTATCCTGATATCTTCATCATTTTTTTCTTAATGGCATGGTTGTCCTTAGTTTGGTATCTCTTCAAAATTATACCATTTCTTGCCTTGACACTTTCTCATGAATATCAATACACATTCTTCAATAAGTATATGGACTTTCCTTAATGATATTCTTCATATCTACCCCCATATGATCTCACTTCCTACATTTGCAGTCCATTATTATAGCATTATAAGCACAGGGGTTATCCTCATAGAAAGATATACCTTTTTGACATTTTGTGATGACCTTTCCCTTCTTCATCAATGACTATCCTCATTTATTCTTGAATTTCATATCAAAATTAAAAGGTTTTTAAGTGGCTTTCCCTTGGAAACTTTGGTACACACCTTCACTTGCTTTTTCATACCTAAAAATATTATCATATATTCATTCATTGTTCATCCTTCCTTATGGGTGACATGACTAACACTTTCTAAGTCTCTTCTCTTTCCTTTCATCTTTCATCCTCAAGGTGCCTTGAAGTAGGTAAAGATTGTCCTATCACCTTTTTCTTAGGATTTTCCATGTCAAGTGTGGTCTTCATAAAAAGGTGACTTTGTTCTTCATATATGACTATCTTTGTCTTAGTGACTTACCATGCTCTTGTCCTCTACCAAACCTAACATTTCCACTACCATATATATTTATTCCTACTAAATTGTGTGTGATTGTCCCCTATGATTTTGTATGATTTGAATTTTTAACTTTTTGGTTGTCCTTTTTAATATTATCATTGTATTCTTCAAAGGATGCTCTAATCATGCCATAGTGGATATTTTTATGTGGTGTCTATATGGTTATCTTCTTGAATTTGAGGTTTTGACAGTCCTCCATATTCATGAAATTCCATTATCTTTGTCCCTCTGTGATGAATAATATTTCTTTAAATTTGTTGTCCTTTGATGAAATGATGAAAAAATTATAAGATAAGTTATTATTGTCCTTATTTTAGCCGCCCTTTAAAATTCCATTACATTCATTTATATGACTATCCTCATGCATAAGATCATCACAATAATTTGAATTGTTAAGACACTCTATCTTCTTGATTGTGAGGTCTTCAACAAGTATTTTAACATCTTCATCACTTGTAATCTCTTCATAATTCTTTATTTCATGTAGTGTTTTCCTTCTTTAAACCATATTTAAAGGATAGTCATGCATACAAATATGAAAACTATCTTCTCATTTCATGATAATTCTTGAAATGGTTGTCCCTTATCTTATAACGGATTGTCCTTTTTCTTTGTTGCCTCACCTTAATCATCTATCATGAACTTCATTTACTTCTTTTTTCATTTATATTTCAAGGCTATCCTATTCAAGGTATGATTGTCCCTAATCATGGTTTTGACTAATATATGTAGTTCATGATCAAATCTATTCTTAAGTCATTATTATAAGCCATGCAAATTATGACTTGATAGTTAGTCCTCATGAGCACTATTATTCCATTCTTTCATGAGCACCTATTATTGTTCCTTATTTGATGGATTTCCTATTATCAAGAGAATTTCCTTCACCTATCATGAAGATCATTATCTTCTCTTTGTTAAAATTTGAATATCATTTGGTCATTAGTATCTATCTTGTGTTTTCCTTTAAGAACTCTCTTGGAAATTTCCTTCAAAGGTAACCTTACATCTATCACTATTATAACTTCTTGATGCCATCATTTTATATTCATAAATCCTTCATCTATCTTGGGTCTACAAATTTTGTATACTCAACCTCTCCAAGAATCATCCCCTAATTAATAAGACATTGAAATGGCTCTTTAGTAGAAACTATACTAATATCATAAGATACCTTGTTCCAAAACCTTGAATATAATAAATGTAATATCAAGTGTTTTTCCCCTCAAAAAATCCCTTAAAAATTGATTAATGTTTATCTCAACCTCACACCAATCCAGGAAATCAATGCTTTGACTAATGTAACTAAATACTAAATAAGTTTTGATGACAACTCAAGTCTAATAAATCACTATTAATATGTTCAATCTTGGTGTAGGCTCTTTTCATGCCTTTATGTTATGACTATCTTCTAAATGTTTGCACCCTTGTGACCCTTTATGAAACCCTAACTATTTCCCTTTGTAATCTTCTTGTCCTATACAATCTTGAAGTTTACTATTCTTGCAGATAGTCCCAACTTAATAAGTGTGTAAGTTATCACAAGATATTCCTACCCATGCATTGTCTTTCTTCGTTGACTCTCACAAGTGCATAATAACCCACCTACTGTCATACTCATTTGGCACAACAAAATAAGTATTTACTATCCTTCTTAAAGGTCTACCATTGCAACTTCAAATTTGCATATTCATCCTTTGAACATTCATCTAGACTATGTTGGTTTGGAAAAAGGAGATAAAAAGGAAAATCTACAACCCTCTTTGTCCCCTTGAAACTTCCATTGCATGACTATCTATGAAGTTTTAGCAATTCCTCTATCATGTCTAAATATTTTTTTCATTCCTTTATGGTGCTCACTACCATTCTTCTTGTATATAATCTTTCACTACTTGTGACCTCATAGTTCATCAACAAAATTTTGCTTATATTACTTTCTAACCAAACAAAAATTTCATATACCCCCATTGTATTTGTGCATTGATCTCCAACCTCCCATTCCAATAGAGGATGATTTCTTTATCTCTGAAAACTTTTATTCATCAAACCCAAGCATTGGAATTATCCCAATTTTGTTTTCATCTCTAATTAATACTATATTTACATGGTCCTCTTGTGATGACTACATATTCCAGTTTTTTTCCCACTATAACAACACCCTCAACACCAACATTGGAAGTGATTATATCCACAAGAGACCTCAATGCATTCTAATTTATCTAAACTTCAATATTTTAGTCAATGATAGCTATAGGAAATGTATCAAGCCCTTTTGTGGTTTCTACACCTTCAATCTAAAAGTATAATAATATATTAGCTCTAGAGCATTGATCCAAATGTGGAAATCTAAGGATAGCAATGGCCTTTTGAAAAACATGGAAAAAATTCTAATAAAATATTCATCAATAAGGCTCTCATGATTCCTTTTTGTTTCTACAACACTATCTATTTTGGAGTGACTCTCTTTCTTCATTATAGTTTGGAAAGGTGATGTGGAAGACATCTCACCTGGAAATAAATATTAACACAATTGTATCCAGGAAAAAGGTTAGTTTCAAGAACATCTTATAAAATGGTTAGACTATATAGGGTTTTCATAATAGAGCTTTGGAGGTATGGTTCATTGGTGAGCTTTATAAACTTGTCCCAATGATGCAACAATAGCATGCTCTAAATAATCTTGCAACATATCAACACCTATGCATGTATATTTGCACTGATGCTAAGAATTGTATGTAACCCACATATTATCTTTTCAAGGCTCATATAACTTCACAAGTATCTCTTTAAACAAGGTAAGACCATCATTTCAACACACCATATATGACCTTCCCTCATGACTATGAGTGAGAGGGTTTCAAGAGATACAAACCTACTTCTTTTATTGAAATTTGTGTGCATGTTCTTGCATGGAAGGAGATGATAACCTTCAGGGGCTCTAAAACTTCTTAAAACTCCCTCTCCAACATAATAAATACACTTCTACATCCAAAATACTTTGTAATGGACTTTCATGGTACTAGAATCTAAAAACAATAGTGAATACAACTATTGAAAATAGCATAAGCCTCCTTGATGATCTTCATTGATGATTTGACAGTAACTTTTTCCATCATGAAAATTTTGAAAAATATCATGTAAAGACACTTAAAGTGGTGAAACCCTTGACAAGCTTGACCTAAGCCATGAAAATCAAATCTTTACAAGACTTTTCCCCCAAGACATGCAATGTGAGTTAAGAGAACTTTAGAGATATTTTAGGAACTTTTTTGACAAAAGATACAACCAAAGGAAAGTTAACTTTGAAATGCCTCTTTTAAGGGATAATTACTCAAGATAAAAAACTACACAATCCAAATATTAATAAATACTAATTACTATTTGAAAAATGGACATCATTCTTAGCGACCTCCGAGGGTGTTTTGCCTACTAAAACTCATAGGACCAGTAGCATTTCATATCCATTGGGTAATAGGGTCACTTAGTGTAAGGTAAACTAAAAACTAAACCTTGACAAGGAGATGCAATCATCTCAAGAACAGAAAACTAATTGTGCCTCAACATTGGACAAAATGAAAAACTAAAGCATTGTACATTAGCAATTATTAACCTAAAAGAAAACCTACCCTAATCTACACTAACTAGCAGTTGTAGTGTTCAAAAAAATCCATTAACTGGTTCCCTAAAGTATCTTCCTTTTCTCATCAATTTGCAATGTTTCGCATGCTTATGAGTAGCCGAGAGGAGGTAGAGAAATGAAAATAAAATTATCAAATTTTACAACTCTTGGAGAATGAAAAAAATCCATTTACCTCTTCATGTTGATCATACATGTTATTTTTTTGAAGTGCGTAGATAATATGAATGCATCCTTCTTTAGTTACAAATTCATGCTTGGGTGAAAGCATGACTTGTGGTATTTTGTTGGACTCCATCTTAGCTAGATCTTTGATAGGACATCCTCTTGAAAGGATAAACTTTGAGCTCTCCCTGTCAGTCTCATGATTGTGCATTGTTGTCTCATCATCTTGTTGACCTATGAAGACTATTTCTTGTGACTGATTTAGAAGATAATATGGGAATATTTGCACTATACTACTACTACTCTTTATTTTCCCCTTCTTAATGTGTTGGCTTAACATCTAAGTTTGAAAAAATACCTCAAGATCATTCCAAAATAGGTCTTCTTCAACCTCTTCTTTACATTTCTTTGTAAGAGAGGATTGATTTTGACCTTGTGGACCAACCTCTCCTCATGCTCATTCTCATCTTTCAGTTGCTCCAAAACTTGTGATAATATTGAATTTTGTATACTTTCTTCACCCTACACAATGAAAGAAGGAATTTCATCAAATAAGACTATAAAATCTTGGTTTGTATTACCTCTTTCAAGCTCTTCAAACTGTTGCCCTAGTTGATCATACTCATTCATCTCTTATAATAGGTATGATTTTCCATCTTGTTCATCATGTGCAAGTATATTAATAGCCCAAAACTCTTTCAATTTCTCTCCAAACACTTCTCCTTTATGCTCAATAAACCAGTTTTCTTGATAAACAATGGGTCCATCTTTGTAAAGGTGAATGGTTTGATTATGCTAGTCTTTTTTATTTTCTTGAGATTGTATAAACTTTGGATATGGCTACTCTTGAGGTATAATAGGTTCAAGGTCTTGCAAAAGATGGAGACTCCTAAAACTTGGAATTTCAAGCTCATGAGACTTATTTGAAGAATTAGAAGGCTTACCTTGCTTGAAGCTCAAAATTTCATACCTAGGAAGCTCTTCTTTTGTAGGCTAATCCAAAATTTAATAAGTTGATTGGGCCTCTGACATTTGTACTTTGGCAAGAAATAACCTCATGTTCTCTTTCTTAGTAGCACACTCTCTTGCAAGAGACTATTAATATTGCTTTCTTTGTATCTTCTCCTCTTGTTGGTATTGGTAAGCTGAGTAATCCAACTCCTCCTACTACATGTGAGACTCTTGATCTACTTTAATCTTATTCATCTACTTCTAAAAGTCCAACATTATATCCCTAATACTCATGTTATCTACATTTTGGGACTGATTGGGAGAATAGCTATGTTGTTTGGAAAAAAATGGTTTTCTTGGGATTGATTTTGAGTATATGTAGGCTTCCAAGAAGATTGAGCAGGGGTGGGTGGGTGGAAAGCATATTGAACATGTTGGTTTATTTGTATAGCAAATGGATTTGGCATAAAACTAGTTGCATGTTCAATTTGATACGGCTACTAGGGAAGTTTATGAGTAGCACTATCATGAAATGGAGGTGGAAAGATATTTTCCATGAAAATTTGACAAGTTAAATCATTCAAAACTTGGAAATCTACTTAGAAATTCTTTGAAATGAAAGCAAAACAACTTATTTTCTTCATAAATTAAACATACCATCATTTCGTGCACTTGAGACTAGTAGATTGAATCTTTGATTTGTTAGGTTTATGAATATATTTCCTCTAAAGGTAGATATTATTGATAAACACACCAAATATTAGTAATAAAAGGAAAATATTTAAACTAGATGGAAGTTCAAACTATCCCATCGAGCATGCCAAAAACTATTGTCACTAAGATTGCACCTCAGCTAAGTGTAAGACTTAGCTATCCTATGAAACATGAGATCATCTTCAAGTTGTGGGTCACTTATGGAGAAGATCAACCTCTAGATAGGGTTGTTTCCCTTGATGGACCTCCTATAAAAAATATTTCCTTGATCAGTAAAATGGATAGAAGAAAACAAAAACTGAAAATACTAACCCTAGGAGGTGATGCACCAAAAAATTGAGACTTATACCTGCTGTTTCAACTCACAACTTCTCTCAAAAAATTATTTTTACTTTATGCATAACTCAATTTTCATAAGCCCACACAACAGTGTTTCATAAGAAGGTTGTATTTCAGGTTGTTTAAAGAAAATTGAAAGTTTTCACAAGTATAACAGCTGAAATAAATAACACAATCTATGACCTGCATGATTTTTGCTTATTCTAGTATAAAATGTTTTGTAATGAGACATAATTCAAGGAGTTTTGCATTGAAAATCACAAGAAAATAGATCAAACCATCTATAAAGACACTCAATACAAATTTGGAGAAGGAAAATATGTTGCTTTTATTGAAATATTGAGAGTTTCCGCTAATACAAATTTGAAAAAAAATACTTGAAAATACATAATAGCTTTTGTAAATGAAATATCTCTCAAAGATGAGTTACAATCTCTTTCTTTTACATAAGGAAAAAAGAAGAAAGGAAAGAACTAACTCTGAAAAGAGTTGAATGATTGGCTTTATGGAAAGCCACCTCCAACTTAACTGAACTTGAGCCTCATGGAAGATGTTGATTTTCCATGATGAGCTGAGTGATTTCACTTTGAATTTGACCTCTTGGATCCTTTGCATGCTCCTTGAAGTGTGTCCCCAACTGAACTTGAGCTGATTTTCACAAATATGCATGAAATTGATTGGAATTGATGTCTTCAATCAATATGCATAGAACTATAGATTGTTGAGTGTACATAAGGAAAAAAATCCTCTATTTTAGGACCCAAAAGTACCTCAAGTTGCATTTTTTTGTCTTCAAACTCCTCTTAACTCTAGTTGTACCCATGTAGGCTTCTTATTAGCTCCCAAACTAGTAAGTAACTCAAAACTGAATATTTAGGTCACTTAACTTTTGAAAACCTTTGCATGATTATATGTCGTTTGGAAAAGCTACTTGAAGATAATGAAGTGGTTAAAGACAACCAAGGCGTAGGATAACTCAAAGGTTTATAACCAATGCATGTTTTTTAAATCTCATTCTATTGCTTCGATAACTCATTGTGTCCTTTGATCATCATAGGCTAAAAAATTTAGACATATTCTCAAATACCCAAAGGATGTCATGGTTGTCCTAATTTTGTCTTCAAGTTTGAAACCTAATTTCACTTTCCTTGTTCATCTTCACCTTTTGGTTTAACATATGACTATCACCACTTATCAAAGGCATCTTTAATATTATATGTTTCAAGCTCCTTCAATTTTAAAATTATTGTGCTTAGGAACCTTCATATAGTTATCATTTTTTTGAGTTCTTAACTCCTTGGAACTTAAGGATTTCTACCTTTATTATGCCTTTTTTCTCTTTGCAAAAATATCCAAACTATCATCTTAACTCTCTAAGACTATCCTTATTGACTCTCGAGATCGTTGTCGATGCATCTAGACCTTCTTGGACTACCAGCACCTTTCTTGAAGACTCTTGACTATCCAAATTCTATTGAAATAATGGAACTCTGCCCTTTGTCACTTGGCATAAACACCCTTGGTCATACTCATGAAGTATGACTATCCCTCATATTTGTTGATTAAATTTCCCTTTCATACTCATAGTGCACTATCATAATGATTATGACTCCCATCTTATTTTATGGAGTCATCACTATCATTTATTACTAAGGATTGTCCTATGATATATAACAAGTGTCCTTCATTCATGAGCATTGGTTGATTTATGAGCATTTTCCTTTCATTCATCATGACCATTTCATCATTGTTTCTTAATTACATAACTATTCTTATTTTAGTATCTCTTCAAAAAAATTCCCTTTCTTGCCTTGACACTTGCTCATGGTTGTCAATACACATTCTTCAATAATTATACAGATTGTCCTTCATGGTCTTCATCATGTCTACCCCCATATGATCTCACTGCCTACATTCATAGTCCATTATACTCTTATAATCATAGGGACTATCCTCATAGAAATCTCTTCCTTTTTGGCATTGTGTGATGACTCTGCCTTTCTTCATTAATGACTATCCTTATTTATTCTTTAATTTCATATCAAACTTCAAAGGTTTTGAAGTGACCGTCCCTTGAAAAATTTGGTATACATATCCACTTTCCTTTATCATACCTAAAAGCATTGTCATTTATTCATTCACTATTCATCCTTCCTTATGGGTGACATGGTATTCACTTTCTAAGTCTCTTCTATGTCCTTTCATCTTTCATCCTTAAGGTGCCTTGAAGTAGGTAAAGATTGTCTTATCACTTTTTGCTAAGGATTGTCCATGTCAATTGTGCTCTTAAAAATAAGGTGACAATGTTCTTCATAAATGACTATCTGTGTCTTAGTGAGTTCCTATAAATTATGATTGTCATGCTCTTGTCCTCTATAAAGCCTAACTTTTCCACTGCCATATATATTTCTTCCTACTGAATTTTGTGTGATTGCCCCCTATGATTACATATGCTCTGAATTTTAAACTTTTTGATTGTCATGCTTAATAATATTGTCATTGTATTCTTCAAGAATGATCTAATCATGCCACAGTGGATCTTTTTATGTGGTGTCTATATGATTTTCTTCTTAAAATTTAGGTTTTGGTTGTCCTTATCCATGAAATTTCATTATCTATGTCCCTTTGTGATGAATAACCTTTCTTTAAATTTTTTGTCCTTTGATGAAATTATGACAAATTTGCAAGATAAGTTATGATTTTCCTTCTTTTAACCACCCTTTAAAATTCCAGTACATTCATTTATATGACTGTCCTCATGCATAAGATCATCATAACAATTTTTACTATTTAAAAGATATGTTGTCTTCTTGACTGTGAAGTATCTAACATGTATTTTAAGATCTTCATCACTTGTAATGTCTTCATCATTCCTTGTTTCATGTGTTGTTGTCCTTCTTTAACCCATATTAAAAGGAATTTCATGTATACAAATATAAGGATTGTCTTCTCATTCCATGATAATTCTTGAAATGGTTGTCCCTTGTCTTATAAAGGACTATCCTTTTGTTTTTTTTGTCTCACTATAATCATCTATGAACTTCATTTACTTCTATTTCCCTTAATAGTTCAAGGCTATCCTATTCAAGGTATGATTGTTCCTAATCAGGGTTTTGAATAATATTTGTGGTTCATGAGCACTGATGAGCCTAAAATGTGCTCATAGTTTGGATATTATGATGAACTTTTAATACCTTTACTTTTTTTATTCATGATTGTTTAAACTCTTTTGAAACCTTTTATGGGGATATCCTGTAGCAAAACACTTTCATGTTCCTGCAGCCTATTATGTTGTCTTGTCTACATTTATTACCCCGTTGACTCCCTAAATGACTGGTATATCGCATGTAGTTTTTGAATGATGAAATAGATTTAAATATGTGATTAATGAATGGATATTGTGTATGTACCATGCGCCTTTTCTTTCGCATCTGTTACCTTGTGTTTCGCAAGTTGTTGAAGAAATTATGATCGAGTCAAGCGCAGCCGATCTCGGCATTGCAATAAAGTCTATTTCCTGCATGACTTTGAGGAAGCTCTGGCGAAGACTCTTTGACCGAAACCATTGGGAAGGATCTTTAATGATAGTCAATCTGGAAAGAGTGGAGCGCTAGATTCTCTTTGGATCGGGTTGAACGGATAAATTCGTTTATGAAGTTTGTTCCTTGATTTTGGGATGCACTTTACTTCCATGTCTTTCTTTGTTGGGGTAGTTAGCTAGTTGTTCTCCTAATTTTAAATAAGTGCTCCTCTTGCGCAAGTGAGCAAGAAGATGGTTAAAAGTTAGATAGAAGCATAGTGATAGGGAGATAGCAGATATCATGTAAGATTCAGTATGATAGTAATAAAAAGTAGAATCAGTATGACACGAGACAGAGTTTGTTGCTAGTTTTCATATCAACAAAGCGATGTATACCATTCTGAGTTTATGAATAAAGTTTGATGAAGTTCTGAGTTCAACACTTGCATAATTAGTAGATGCTTGCTAAGGGGGCCCACTTAGTAAGTATCTGTAATTAGTTAGTTAGCTGTTCTTTTTTTGTTGATCATCAGTTAGATTTCATCTTTAAAAATTTTCGTACAAACTCAGTCTTGTATTGTTCCTGCAGCATCAGGAATCCATCCCTGTGCCTGTTCCTATAGCATAAGTTCAGTTCATAGTTTGAGTCTCAGTCGTAGCTGTTATGATTCCTGTTTCGGTTAAATCATGGTTGAGTTAAAAGAAGTTTGTATTGCCTTCCTATAGCATAGATAGAATTCTTTCCAATTATTTATTTCTATTAAGTTGTGACCGAAACTAGTTCTTAGTGCACATATTGTGTTGCGCCATTCAAAGTATACGTTCCCTAGTTTAACAAGTAAATGAACATCCATAAAGAGATATTGGTCACCTGCTAGAATGTCCAATTCCTAGGATAGGTTTTATTGTGATTTTCATATCCTTTTGTGAGCGCGACCATTTTTGGTGTCATTGTCGGGGATGGTGTCAAGCTAAGAATTTTTCAAAATTCATTTTTAGCATTAGTTTAGTTTGTTAATCAAAAAATTTCAAAATCCTTCAAATCACCATTCCTTCTATTGCATGCATAGAAGAAAAGACATGTTGGGAAGGTTTCTCCCTGAAAACATGTTTGTTGAACTGCCATTTGACCTAGCCAATGAAGAACCTGAGGAAAATCAATTTGCTCTGATATTCCAGCAAGCCAATATGGCAAATAATCCACCTAATCCACCTCATGCTTTTGAGTTTCCCATTTTTCTCTAGTGAGATACTGACAATCTTAAAAATATTCCTTCTTCACTACTTCCCAAGTTCTATGGCCTAGTTACGGAGGACCCTGAAACTTTCATGTTTGAGTTTGATATCCTTTGTCGCAGTTATGACTATACTTCAGATGCTCACAAGTTGAAGTTGTTTCCTTCCACCTTGAAGGAAGGAGCTCTCAGATGGTTCGTGAGTTTGGGAAGAGGTGTTGTTGATAGTTGGGCAACCATGCAAACAAAATTCCTTGAGAAATATAAGGAATATTGTAAAAGTGGCAGTAAGGGAGACGATATATTCAGGATTCAGCAGAAGGAGGATGAAAGTTTGGAGGATTATATTTCAAGATTCTTGTTTTCTCTGAAAAAGAACTCAAACCATACTCTCAATGAAGACTCTTAGAAACTAATTTTTCTAAGAGGGATAAGTGATGCCTATATAGATGCTCTAGACTTGATGGGAGGAGGTGATATAACCCAACTGCCTTGGGATGATATTAAGAAAATATGTCTTAATTACTCCTAAGAAAATGTGAAGAAGGGTAGAGGTCATCAAGCTACAGTGGGTAAATCTTCTTCTAGTGGAGTTTCCCAGATGGAGATCACAAATTTTTTGTCTGATTTCAAGCAGGAAATCATTAACAACATGGCTACACAGTTGGACACTATGCAAGCTTGAAAGAAATATGATGAAGCTAAAGCAATCTTGGGTGAGTTTTGTCCACATTGTAGACAGAAGAAGCGTGACTGCAGATGCAAGATGGTGGCCAACATGGAGGTTAAACAGTTGCCTACTAATTTTAAGATGATAGAAGGTGATGATGATCAAGTCTTCTTTGTTGCACAAAGGAGGCCATGGGCCCCAAGACAAGGTATGCCTCAGGACCCTTTGCAAAATTTTGGTTCATATAATAGTCAATGGAAAAATTAGTACCCTCTAAACTATGGGCCATACTCCCAACCTCAATGGCATAACCCTTGGCCAAATACCCAACAAAACCATTGGCAAGCCTCACAAGGGAACTGGCAACCACCTCAGCAAAATTAGTGGCAGCCTCCACAAGGGAATTGGTAGCATCCTAACCAATGGAGAGGAGGCCAGCAATGGCCAAATCCAACTGCAAGTTTCCTGCAACAACCCCAGTAGCAATCCATTATGCCACCTCCGCGACTCCAATCAAGGTCAATCCAAAAATCAACCCAACTACCTCCAAAAGTACCTAATCCAAATAATCAGCAGTCCCAGCAGCCAAGTCTATTTTTGTTGATACTTCAATCATCACCTCTACCTATGTTTTAACCTCAATAATATTAATTTATGTTTAGGAACCGTAAGCCCCACACCATCTCCTCCCATAACCTCTGACTACCACCTGAGGAGATTGACCAAGAAGAAGAATATATCACCACCCAAGCCCAACCAAATCAGCTTTATTTCCATCATTACCTAAGTCATCTATGTGCCCCCTCCTTTCCCACAAAGATTGGAAGGTGGGAAAAATATGAAGAAACAAGAGGATCCCACCTTGATATCCTTGAACAACTAAAGTATATATGTGTGAAAATTCCCTTTGTTCCAAGCAATCAAATAGTACCTATCTATGCAAGCACATCAAGGGGAGGCATAAGCGAAGAAACTGTGGAGGAAAAAAAGAAAGACCCTCAAACTGGCCCATGTACAGGCCAACTCTCCTCACTCTAATGCTAGGTATCCCAAAAATATTTAGATCCAGCAAGTCTTGTTGTGAGATAAATATTAATGGGTTGCAAATTAATAATGCCTTAGTAGAGATCTTGGTGCAGCTATCAATGTCATGACAAAGGACCTGGTTGTAAAACTTAATATTTCAGAAATAAGGACTACACCTACAATATTACAGCTTGTTGATAGATCAACTGTCAAACCTGATGGGGTAGTCGAAGACCTAGTATTTACCTTGGATCTTAGGAATACTCTCTGAACATAGTCAGCACATCCAAAAATATCATTGAGGATACCCTGTCATACTAGGAAGGCCTTGGTTTGCTACTGTTGATGCTTGCATTGGTTGTAGGTTAGGTGACATGACAATATCTGATGGATATAGCACAAAGAAACTTACTCTCTATTCTCCAGCACTGCCCCAACTTGAGTCTGGAGATGTTGCTTGGCCTGATTTGGGAGAAGAGGAAGAAGTGAACTTTGTGGCCAATTTAATGATGATTACCAAAGAGCTTTTTATTGCACACCAAGAAGAAGAAGATGTACTATCTAATATCTTGCTGAATAACTACGGTACTAGATACTTTATTTTTGAGAAAAATCCATGTTCCTTTCAGACTATTCTTTCTCCATCCACATCAGCTCATTATCCTATAGCAACAGATTGCTTGCATACCTTACTACCCCATAAGGTAGACATGCCATTTCTCTTTGAAGTATCTATGATAGACTTAACCTCCCAAGTTGAGGTAGTTGTAAGAAAAACCTTATGCATTAATAAAAACCTCACCCGTGAGCAACAAGAATCTATGATCAAAATGCTTACCAGTCATAAGTCAGCTTTTGCATGGGACTATGGAGATATGAAGGGCCTAGACCCAAAACTCTGTACACATTGCATATATATTAACAGTGACTTCAAACCTGTCAGACATCCTCAAAGAAGAATCAATCCAGCTTTGAGAGAGATTGTTAAAGAAGAATTATAGAAAATGTTGATAGTTGGCTTTATCTACCCAATCTCTGATAGTCAATGGGTTTCCCCATTGGTCATTGTTCCTAAGAAAGGAGGAAAATGGAGGGTATGTGTAGATTACAGAGAACTTAACTGAGCAACAATGAAATATTACTTTCCTCTTCCATTTATTGATCAAGTTCTGGATAATTTAGCTAGAAAGAAGTACTTCTCATTCTTGGATGGCTTCAGTGGATACAATCGGATCAAGATGGCTCCTTTGGATTAGGAAAATACTACTTTTACATGCCCTTGGGGAACGCTTGCCTATTCAGTTTTTCCTTTTGGTCTCTGTAATGCTCCTACAACTTTCCAGAGGGCAGTCATAAGCATCTTCTCGGACATCTCATATGATTGCATGGAAATATACATGGATGACTTTACTGTTTATGGTGAAACATTTGAGGAAGGTTAAGCTAACATGGAAAAAGTACTACAGAGATGTGAAGATCACAACCTATCATTGAATCGTCAAAAGTGCTTCATGATGATGCAGAAGGGAATAGTGTTCGGTCACTATATTTCTATTGCAGGAATTCAGGTTGATCCTACTAAAATTGAGATAATCTCTAAGTTACCCTCTCCTACTAAGCAGAAGGGGGAACGTATTTTTCTAGGCTATGTAGGATATTAAAAAAGATCCATCAAGGACTTCAGCCAAATAGCAGGTCCCTTATACAATCTGCTAAAGAAAGATGTAGAGTTTTTTTGGACAGAGGAATGTGAAAAATCATTTCTTGACTTGAAAGTCGCCCTCACATAGGCACATGTTCTGAAAGGACTTGATTGGTCACTCCCATTTCATATTCATACTGATGCCTCAAATTTTGCAATTAGGGCAGTGCTAGGGTAGAAGGATGGATCAACTGAACATGCACTCTACTACATAAGCAAAAATCTACAAGGGGCTGAATTCAACTACACTGTTCTAGAAAAAGAAATGTTGGCAATCATCTAAGCCCTCAATAAATTCAGGCATTATATCACTGGTTATCAGATATTTGTCCACACTGATCATGCATCAATCTAGTATCTCATGAACAAAAACTCAATATCTGGGAGACTATCAAGATGGTTATTGCTGATACAAAAATTTGACATTACAATTGTGGACAAGCCAGGTAAATCCAATGTAGTTGCTGATTTCCTTTCTAGAATTCAAAGGCAAGATGACTCTGCACTTATTGAAGACTCCTTTCCTGATGAGCACCTGTTTGTAATCAAGGTTATTCATCCATCGTATGCTAATATGGAAAATTATCTAGCAATACGAAGAACTCCTCCTTAATTCTCTCCTAAGGAAAAAAGATTATTGGTAGAGAAAAGTTTTAACTTTTCTTGGATTGCAGATTGCATGTTTTATACAGGGTCAAATCACATTATGAGGAGATGTGTACCAGAGGAGGACACTCATGATATACTGCATGCCAGCCATGATGAGCTGTGTGGTGGACATTTTGCTGCCAAAAGGACATCAATGAAAATTTTAAATAATCGCTACTATTGGCCAACTTTACATAGAGATGCAGCCAAGTATACAAGGAGATGTGATAGATGCCAAAGGATTGGAAGACCAACTCGCTCTGATGAAATGCCTCTATTTCCACAAATTGTAGTTACACCATTCGACAAATAGGGACTGGATTTTGTGGGACCAATTGACCCACCTTCCAATCGTAAGTCCTACATTCTTGTGTGCATAGATTATGTCAAAAAATGGGTAGAAGCTAAATCTATGAAACATGCTAAGGATAATAAAGTGGTTGAATTTCTATGTGAGGAAATATTTATTAGGTTTGGTGTTCCTAGGGAGATAGTGATAGATCAGGGAGCATAATTTACCTCTACACTTATCACAACTTTAGTCAATGAATACAATATACGGCATAGGAAATCAACTCCTTATCACCCCCAGGCCAATGGCCAAGTTGAGGTCACCAATGGGGACATAGAGGCCATTTTGACTAAAACTGTAGATTTGCATAATGATTGGGCTGCTAGGTTACTTGAAGCTATATGGGCCTACTGTACTACCTTGAAGACTGCTACAGGATTTACACCTTTTGAAATGGTGTATGGTAAAATAGCTATGTTGCCAATAGAATTTGAACATAAGACTCTCCTAACAACACTAGAGTTGGACATGGATTTAACAAGTGCATAAAAATACAGAATCATATAGCTCAATGCTCTGGATGAACTTCGAAAGCATGCCCTGCAGCACACTGAGATGATACAGAATCAACGAATAAGGTGGCATGATAAATACATTAAGGAGAAGTTTAAAGTAGGAGATTGGGCTCTGCTTTACGACTCACGATATAAGAATAGTCCAGGAAAATTACAGACCAGATGGTTGGGGCCGTATGAAATTGAGAATGTATTTGCTAACGGTACAGTTCAACATGTTACAATTGATCCTGTTAGATTCAAGATATTGGTTAATGGAAACCACCTCTTGTTGTAACATAAACCAGTCTCAAAAGAAGAATTCATGGAACACTTCGTTTAGGATCCTATCGCTACTCTTCCTACAGTTGAAGGCTTTAGCCTTTCTCCTGCAACTTCACCATAATTTTGAAAAGCATGCTCATAATAAAGGTTTTCTTTTCAAGGAAACCCTTTTTTCTTCATTTTCACTTATCGCCACATCTCACTTCTTTATCTTTCATCCATCCCATCCATCCATTCCATCCATTCATCTCGACCGCCCACGTCACCCATCCACCTCATTCATCTGCATCACCCTTAATTATGATATCATTCCCAACTGTCAACTCATGCCGAAGCTGTCATCTTTCTCAACACATACACGCATTTATCAAAGGTATGCCATATCTTTTGTTATCGCATATTTGATTTATTTTATTTTTTTCATTTACTGCTATGACTGTACCAGTCATTATTACCCCATCTCTGCTTATTCTATAGTACACGTGATGACACATGTCATACTCTAAGTAGGGGGTGAGGTAATCTATTTTTTAAACCTGTCTTTTCGTCGTTGCCACAACTGGTCAGATAACCTTTATTATTTTTTCTAGTACTTTCCAAATATGATCGCATGTATTTTTTATTGCATATTTTTCTTGTAAATTACAATCAAAATTGCTTGTTCAAAAAGTTCATTTTTGGAAAAAAGAGAAATGTGACGACACAACGAAAAAAAAAAAACCAGAACAGAAAGGGAAACAGAGCGGAAATTTTTGAATTTTCAACAAGGAATTGAGTTCAGCTGGGGAAAACCTATGAACATGGCTGGTCAGTTGGTGCAACATGAGCCTATAGCTCATGAGTTATTATTGCAAAATCCTCAAACAGTCCAGGCATTCAGCCTCTATGGATGGTTAAACTACTTCTTGAGTTTAAATGCTTTTAATGAGGAAGCTGGTGGTGAATTTTTGAGAACTCTTTCTGAAGGGGAGGCTACTATATGGGGTCTAACGGTTGTTATAACTGAAGACAAAATTACTAAAGTAACCAGGCTTCTAGCTATTGGAGAAAATTTTTCTTCAGATGCTGCCTCTACAGGGGCTGAATTTTCAATACCCACTAATGGACCTTTGGAAGTCTCCAAGCAGGGATGCAAGCGAGTATCGTTGCCTCCTCCTTATTCAGAATATGCTACTTACATAATCAGGTATTTAACCTGTGAAGGCCGTTTCTCTTACCTGCATTCTTACCATTTCAAATTATTAAGTCATATGAGGCATGGGTTAGCTGTAAATGTTCTGAACTTCTTATTAAAATTTCTGGAACAAAGTGCCCATGGAACCCAACAGGGGAAAGATAATTCTATTGATCACCATGACCTTATCAAATTATTGATTGAATGCTTTTTGAGAGATGTATCACCTCTTTCCTGGGAACAATTCGTTGCCCAAAAGAGTTTGCAAATTCCAAAACCCCCTAGGGTACTTACCCCACGGCCTCAAAAAAGAAAGAAGAAATTGCATCTACCAGTAGAAGAACAGGGCAAGGGTCAACTGCTCCTATAACACTTGGTCCTGCAGCTCTCACACCTGAATCCTCTACTCAGGTACAAACTAGGTCTGCCACTAGGAGAGAGAAGGGAAAAATAAAGGCAGAAGACTTCCCAGAGTCTGACCCTCATTCTCAAAAAAGGCAATGCCCTTCTCCTGCAGCATCTTCCCCTACAGCTGTCTCTCCTATAGCAACACTTGTTGCTATTACCAGTTCACCATCATCCTCTGGTAGGGCAGAACCCTCTAGACAGACCAGAAAGAGGAAGGCTACAAAAACACCTCCTGCAGCCGCACTAGTGCCAAGAAGAGTTTCCACAAGGAAACAATGTAAGACCTCCCCTGCTTCACCTCAACTAGAGGTTATTGTATTTTCAGAAGGTTTTGTAGAGTCTGAATTTGATGTTTCTTATAATATGTTTGAGAATGCTGCACAGAGTTTATTCATTCATGAAGAGGAACAAATTGAGACAAAGGAAATTGAGCATAATGAAAAAGGGGTACCAAGTCTTAATGAATTGCCGCTACTATGCATATTTTTGAGGAAGCACAGTCTTCTCCACTGCGGCAACCAGAATTCATCCTGTAGCAAGAGCAGGAATAGACCGAACAATTGGATGTGGCCAGTGAAACTACATTTCCCCCTGCCACTTGTCAAGCCATTGTTGTTTATAAGAAGACATTTTTGATTGAGTTTCTAGAATATGTCAAAGCTAACTGGGAACCAGTTACATTGCAAACCCTGACTTTCTGGCACCTAGCCCAGACTGACATGCAACAAAGGCTATGGGAGATTGAAAGGAAGAAACTAAAAAAGGAAATTGAAAGTCAGAAAAAGAAAATTCTTAAGTTATAAGGAAAAATGGATGAAATGTTAAAAATAACTGGTCAGATTATGGAATGTAGACCACCACCCAGAGTTTATGCTATGTGCCTGAAGGAACAATTCTTATTATTCCAACTAATAAGAATTTCTAGAAATCAAGATCTTATACTTCACACTACTAAAGAATTCTACGACACATACTAGGTAGCCTCTAATTGGTTAACAAATTATCTGTGTGAATTTTATTTGCATGGCTTTTTAATTCCATTTGAAACAGAATGGAACCCTCTTCTGTATATTGGCGATATCCATTTGAGATCATTTATGTCATGGGAAGCAAATGAATCAAATTATGACAGACAATGGGAAACATATGAGGAAGCCGAAAGGAATGAGCCTGTTCCATTGCGCCCTCAAAGTTCAGACCCCCATGCAATGTTAAAAACCTAGTTTACTCTGACATATGGCATTCAAAATAATATAGCCAGGATGAAAATATTTGATCTCACGAAACAGGTATATGATGAATTTCAAGAACAATCATATTCATTTTGGAGACTGTCATACACCAGAAGTGAGAAAAGGTGGGAAAGATTAACTATTGGGCTAAGAAGGTCTGAGCCTCACAATCCCCTAAATTTCACAGTAGCTCTTAAATGATCAAACAGATATATATAGTTGGGACTTCAAAAGAGATTTGAACTATGGTTGCCATTGACATTCAGACCTCGTGTGCTAATGTGGCCCCTTTATCCTTACTAGGCTACAAATATTAATGATGATTCAGAAGCCCGTAGGTATGAAAGGTGGCAGACTTTCAAAGGATTTTATTACAGGTTTGGAGATCCATTTCAGAGTCATGCCACAACCACTGATTTCAGAGAAACTACCAGGAAAGTTAATGCTGGAGGACCAACATTGGGCTAAGTAGGGGGTAGATGATGAGCCCAAAATATGCTCATATTTTGGATATTATGATGAACTTTTAATACCTTTACTTTTGTTATTCATGGTTGTTTAAACTCTTTTGAAACCTTTTATTGGGATATCCTGTAGCAAAACACTTTCATATTCCTGCAGCCTATTGTGTTGTCTTGTATACATTTATTACCCCGTTGACTCCCTAAATGACTGGTATATCGCATATAGTTTTTGAATGATGAAATAGATTTAAATATGTGATTAATGAACAAATATTGTGTATGTGCCATGTGCCTTTTCTTTCACATCTGTTACCTTGTGTTTTGTAGGTTGTTGAAGAAAGTATGATCGAGTCAAGCGCAACCAATCTCGGCCTTGCAGTAAAGTCTATTTCCTACACAACTTCGAGGAAGCTCTGGCGAAGACTCTTTGACTGAAACCGTTGGGAATGATTTTTAATGACAGTCAATCTGGAAAAAGTGGAGTGCTAGATTCTCTCTGGATCGGGTTGAATGGATAAATTCATTTATGAAATCTGTTCCTTGATTTTGGGATACACTTTACTTCCACATATTTCTTTGTTAGGGTTAGTTAGTTAGTTGTTCTCCTAATTTTAAATAAGTGCTCCTCCTGTGCGAGTGAGCAATAGGATGGTTAGAAGTTAGATAGAAGCATAGTGATAGGGAGATAGCAGATATCATGTAAGAGTTAGTATGATAATAAAAAAATAGAATCAATATGACAAGAGATAGAGTTTGTTGCTAGTTTTTAGATCAACAAAGCAATGTATACCATTCTGAGTTTATGAATAAAGTTTGATGAAGTTATGAGTTCAACACTTGTGTAATTAGTAGATGCTTGCTAAGGGGGCCCACTTAGTAAGTATCTGTAGCTTGTTAGTTAGCTCTTCTTTTTTTATTGATCATCAGTTAGATTTCATCTTTAAAGTTTTTGTACAAAATCAGTCTTGTATTGCTCCTCCATCATCGAGTATCCAACCCTATGCCTGTTCCTACAGCATAAGGCCAGTTCATAGTTTGAGTCCCAGTCGTGGCTGTTATGATTTCTATTTTGGTTAAATCATGGTTGAGTTAAAAGAACTTTGCATTGCCTTCCTATCGCGTAGATAGAGTTCTTTCCAAGTATTTATTTCTGTTAAGTTGTGACTGAAACTAGTTCTTAGTGCATATATTGTGCTGTGTCATTCAAAGTATATGTTCCCTGGTTTGACAAGTAAATGAATGCCCATAAAGAGATATTGGTCACCTGCTGGAATGTCCAATTCCTAGGGTAGGTTTTACTGTGATTTTCATATCCTTTTGTGCACGTGACCTCATGCCATGGCCCAGAGTCATGGGATTAGAAATCTCTGCTATGTGTTTGCTACTGAAGATTGCCTGTATGTGTTGGAGTTGCTGGGAAAGCTCTAGAAGGATAATTCGGTCGTTGGGGTATCGAGGCAGCCTGTTTGGCCTTTCAGTGAAGCCCTGGGCACTGATGTACGTGAACTTTAGGTACTGGATGAAGAGTAAGGTGTACCACTTCAAAAGTTCCCTAGCACTATGGGAGACCCTCCTCTCAAAGTCTCCGGCAATCATTCTGATAATATGGCCAATGAAGGCATCATTTACTCTGCAGTATTCTTTTTTGAAGTTCCAATACTGGAGCTATGGGTACCTATCATATGCCTTGATTCTTCACCCCTGCTACTGACTGGGTGCCACAAACAACCCATTGTGCTGTCTTCGATCTGCCAAGGAATAGACAAGATAGGAAGTCATATAAAATTTGGAGCTCTTCTTTACATTAATGAACTGCTCATGAAAGTAGTTGCTTATTATTCCTCCCCAGTAAAATGTAGTCTTGGTGGTGACATCCTCATTCCCCCAAAGAATTTGCTCAATGAAGTACACCATCCACTCCTGAAAGAAGGCACCCACAAGAAGACCCATAACCCTGCTTAACATGGTAACCAAGTCATGTTAATCTTCTTGGAAGTCACTATGGAAGAGTTCTTGAGGAACCTTCGCAGCGCTGCCCTGCTTCTTTTTGAGCCAATGCTGATTTATTAATTTTTTGCAGCCGACTGGATTATTGTCCCATGTTACTTGGAACTCCTCTATGGTGGGGACCTCCATCTCTTGAAATGTGGGAATATGGAAGGTCTATGTGATCCCTTCATGTGACATATCGGCAAAAATGTTGCCCTCTCTATCAACGATTGTCCTTGTGTCGGCTTGATATGCCTCCTGACAAGCCATGACCAACTTGGGGGCCATGAGGTATGGAAGGAATCTAGCAGCCTTTTCTATTCCACTTTGTCTTATCAGTCTTACATTTTTGGTTATTGGATTGACCCTGAACCTTTGTGTGAATTCGTCAATGTTGATGTGGCCTATGTTGGTATCAGTGATCTCCTTCTAATTTGTGGTGACTTTTGAGTGCAGAGGTTCACCTTGGAATTAGTATTTCATTTGGTCCCTGTCCTCTTTCCTTTGTCCTTTTCAAAAGTTGCCCCTGAAGGTCTCGCGCCTAATTCCAAATATTCTGCAAGCAAAGGCCTAATCAGCACAATAGATCACAAAAGCATGCATGTTAGCCAACATTCTAAAAACAACATCTATTTTAAACAATCAACTAAGCATAACATGACCTTTTATCCCCTGATGTTACTGATCTCTTCATTGAGGGAATTTGGACAGTTTGGGCTTAGAGCGCTGGACTTCCTCGGCAGGAATGTGGTTTGGAAGGGCAAACATGGCGGAAGGCTCCCGGAGATTCTCTTCGGTCAAATTTTAGCATTTTAATAGGTTCACAATAAAGAGGACCGAAATTAAGCATGTTGGTCGAAGTTAGATTCCAGATTTGGGCTCATTTGGATCGGTTTAGGAGAATCCAGAAGTCTCGGGTTAGAGAGTCATTTGGAGATAGTAGTCTAGAACAGCAGATTGAAAACGGAACTTCGGAGACAGAACTTCGGGGTCTGGGGTCCAGTAGGCAGGGCGAACAATAGTTTGTAAATTCACTTTTCAGCACTCGGGTCTGTGGTACCGGGAAGGTGCTCATCTTTCGCTGTTTACAATGGCAAACGCCAGATGGAAGTCCATAAGGGGCAGCCCAAAAGTAAGGGCCCGGCGGGTTAAGGTTCTGGCGAGATCGGCAAGTCTCACCGACAGCCAGGAGTGAGACCGGACCCGGCATAAGGGTCTGCCGTCATTTGAATTCTCTTTGATTTTGGCGGTGATCGGTAGGGCGAAGCCCAGAGTTTGAAGGGGCAGGTGAGAACTTCGTTCGGGACGGCGGATGAGGATAGGACTCTTGGGCACCGAAGTCTAGTGGGAATGAGGCTGTTTTGATTAAGTGACATCCCAACTATGAACGGGGATCTGGAGCCCAGAGGGCGGGATGCCATTAGAGGTTCGCCGTGAAGGACGGCATCGCACTCGTGGAACCCCAAGAGTGGAATTTCGAGGTCCCGGGCCTGAGAGACCCAAAGGGTGCATGTTTAATTTGACATGCCCGCGGCAAGGAGAAGGGTAGGCCCCGACAGTCGGGAGGTTGGTGTCAGTTTGCCGTTTTGACACAGCGGCATCCTCGTGGACTTTCGAACAAGGAAGTCTAATGGGCTGGGCCTGAAGGGAGGAATCGCCATCGGAAGGAAGGTTTATGGTTTTGAGTTTGGATGGCCAAAACAGGCTCCGGGGCCGAAGGAGACGATTTCCCTATGGGAAGAACAGCTGCGGTGAGGTGGAGCTCTCGATCGTTCATGAGGGCACCTTAGAAGGGTTTTTTAAGTTTTAAAAATATGGGTTTTATCCGCCACGCTATGTTTTATCATTCATTCATGGTTTTGATGCTTATTGTTCATTTTAACCCTTAGAAATCATGAAAATAATGCTCGGGAGGGACAAACAGAAAACCAACCTCGAACACATGATGCGGGGAGATGTGGGATCCACCTACGATCGATGAAGTGATGTTGAAGGCGATGAATGTAAGGTGTCGAAGACGGTGGGCTTCTCTAGCAAGTTGTCTGATTGCTCTGCAACTCTGTCAAGTGAAAACGATGGGCTCAAATGGGTCTTTTATACCCCTAATCGCCATTAATGACCCTATTAAATGTAGGTACGGTGAGAGAAAAGTTGGTGAATTTGAAAGTCAGCAATGGCGGTGGGAGACCCATGGTCCGACGACCAGAGGGGCATAGGATAGCGACCGCTGTTGATTTTTACTAGGTCAGAACGGCGGTGACGGAGACAGAGACAGGTCCCGAAGGGCAGAGTTCTGCCAAAGACCCACCGTTGGAGACGGCGAAACCATCACAGAATTCCAAAGACAGAATTCTAGAAGATCAGGCCCGGAACAGCCGACGGTAGCTAGGATTTCCCACAAATTTCGGACGGTAAAAAGGTGGCGGCACCTAGAAGGTGGGATGGCACCAGAGGTTTCTCATGAAGGATGGTGAAGTAATGACAGAATCCCAGAGAGGAACTCCAGGGTTTGGGGTCCGAAGGGCTAAAGGGCCGTCAGAATTTCACTGATTTCTAATAGACGGCAAACGGGGGTTCAGACCCCGGGGTCCGGGAGGATGCGAATCAGATGTCGTCGGGAACGGCAGGCGCAATAGGGAAACCCGACAAGGGAAGCTCGAATGGCCGAGGTCGGAAGGGCCTGGGGCCGTTAGCAGGGTCAAACTACCAGAGGGACTCCGCTAAACCCTAGAACACAACAAAATTAAAAGGGGACAACACGGTCAACTTATGGTGGGGCTTTAAAGTAACATTGACCATCCGAGATACCAAAAAAAAAGGGGAGCATGTAAAACGAAGCAAGGAAAAAATGACCCAACACGACGAAAGAAAAGAGGGTCCCCATTTTGAATAGGCATGTGTGCTAAGGGCACAACAAATGGTGACTCCGCTGGAGAACACTCCCAAGCGTTCTAAGGATAAATATTAATTCAGAACCCAGAATCTCTGGTTTCATAGACCAGGAGTGGATTTCATAGATGAATATGGGAGGACAAGATCCTTAATTGGGTCAGTTTATAGGACATCTCAGAAGTGTGTGTAGTGAGTTCATTCCTTTCCCCAAGATAGTGGCCAGGGTTGCCAATTCCACCAAGCGAGCTATATAAATCATCTAACACTAAAAGTAACCTGGACATTGCCCCACTGCCAGTCAAGCGGCCATAGCCCCGACGAAGTTGTTGCTGCAATCCCATGGATATTGCTCTACTGCCGGTCAGGCGTCTATAGCCCCGGTAGAGTTACCCGAACACCCATACGATCGCTTATTTTTTAGAATTACTTTGCTTTTTGCTTTGATATTTCTTTCAATGTTCACTTCTCATTTATCATTCAGTTTGACCGGGTAAGCACCAAAGCCTACAATGGGTTTGAGACTGCAGTGGTCACTGGAGTAGACTTAAGATTTTTCACTCACTAGGGTGCCATAACAACTATGGCACAGTCCTTCAGAAATAATTATCATGTGTTTTGTGTGAGTTCCGAGATGTGTGTAAGAAGATCTAATCCAGGGTCGAGTTCTGAGCAGAGTTCAAACAAGGAAATCATTCATGGATAGCTTTTAGAGGTCGATAGTTGAGAGTGAATGTTTAGTTGAAGAACACAAAGGATGGACAGCAAAGTAGACCACTTGTTGAGCAAGCACGACCACCGCTAAGGGGCGGGAAACAACTTTTTGAAACAAAACTGCTGGGAGGGAGAAAACAAAAGAGCGACGCAAAACAAAAATGCAAGAAAACCAGAAAAGTAGTCTACCCTAACCAATGTACAAATATTTACAAAGAAGAGCTTGAATGAGCTTAGGCCTAGAAGTAATGCTTCAGGTGCTGCCTGTTACTGGCAACGAGACGTTCTCACCAGTTAAAGTCTTTAGGCAGAAGGCATTGTCTCCCAAAATATCAACTATTTGAAAGGGGCCAAGCAAGAGCTTGTCAAATTTGTTGTGTCCCCCTTTCTTTTCATGGGCTTTGTCCCAATACAGGACCAGATCTACAATTCTAAAGGCCTTGATCTTGGCTCGGTGGTCAAACCATCTCTTAACTATGCCTTGATGTTTGGCAAAATTTTCTATTGCACGGTCTCATACTTCTTCTAAATGCAAGAGCTCAACTAACCGAGCTTCCCTACAATCTTCTCCCTCATAAAAATCGTTGATGAACTGAAGAGTAGGAATCTTAAGGTGGATAGAAAATATAGGTTCTAGGCCATAAACAAGGTGGAATGGGGAATTGCCAAGGGTAGCCTTGTGGTAAGTGCGGTCAGCCCAAAGGGCGAAACGAAGCTGGGTATGCTAGTCCTTGGGATTCCTATCTAACAGTTTTTTGATTACGGTAATCAGGTTTTTATTCGTAGATTCAGTGAGGCCATTGCCTTGGGGGTAGTAATTAGATGAAAACTTAAAGGCAATCCCATAGTCAAATTCCCAACTAGAAAACTTTAATGAAGCAAAAAGTTAGTCCATTGTCACATACCAAAGCATAAGGACAACCAAAGCGATTTAAAATGAAACTTTCTAAGAAATTAGTAACTACTTCAATTGTGCATTGCTTACATACTATTGCTTTCGTCCACCGAGTACAGTAATCAGTAGTGGTAAGAATGTACCTGTGTCCCGTAGATGATGGAGGGCTTACCAGACTGATGAATTTGAGACCCTATTGCGCAAACGGCCTTACCTCTAGCATAGGCTACAGTGGGACAACAACATTCTTTTCCCTGGTGGCAGTGGTCTGGCATGTGTGACATGAACGAACATGACAATGAGCATCTTTGAAGATAGTTGGCCAATAATACCCTACTCTCAATATCTGATGTGTTGTGGAAGAGCCAGAACCATGGCCCGTGCCAAATTTATCATGAAACTCTTTCAAGACTTGATCTGCTTTTTCCTTACCCAGGCATCTTAAATAAATACCTTCATTATTTTTTTTGTAGAGAATGGACCCTTGTAGTATGTAGCCATTGCTTTTCAATCTAAGGGCCTGCTTCTGGACTCCTTGCAGGTGCGGTGGACACTTATGGTTTAGCAAATAATAGACGACATTCTGGTACCACTCTCTAGGAGAGGCATCCTGAAGCTGGTACTACTGCATAATGAGTTCGGGTCCAGCTTCTGCTGCTACTTTAGCAATCATGTAGGTGAGCGTCTGTCCTCTCACCAGCTTCATCAGTTGGATCTCTATGTCATATTCTTAGAGTAGGGTGACCCACTTAGCTCTTCATTCACCCAATTCATTCTGCATAAGCAACATTTTTACTGTTGGGTCTGGGACAATGGCAAATACCTTATTATGCAGGATGTAATGTCTAAATTTCTTCACCCCTCTAGCAAGAGCATACGCCTACTTTTCTACATTGTGATATCATAATTCAGCATCCTTCAGGGGAGCACTCATGAAAGTGATTGGGTGCTCATTTCCTTCATCGTCCTTCTGGGTCAACATGCTAGCACAGGAATGCTCTGAAGCGAACGAGTAGATGTAGAAAGGCTTCAGATAATCTGGGTTGACTAACACAGGAACCTCGGCAATGGCCTGTTTGATTTACTCAAAAGCTTGTTTGGCATTGGGTGTCCACTCAACTTTGGCATCTTGTTTCAACATAGCATTGAAAGGTTTAACAATCTCCGCAAAACCTGTGATGAATTTCTTAACGAAATTAATTTTTCCAAAGAAGGATTTTAATTCTTTCTTGCTGCCTGGGGGCAGGATTTTGAGTAAGGACTCGATACGTTCAGGGTCTATAGAGATACCCTATTTTGAAATGATGTGCCTGAGCAACCTTCCTTCAATCACTCCAAAAATGCATTTCTTGGGGTTAAGGGAAACCCCGAACTCCCTGCATCTCTAAATTTTTTTGCACAAATCAGAGACATGATCACCTCCTTTTTTAGAAAGCATAGTTAAATCATCCATGTAGATGATTATGCAATTTCCAATTAGATCCTTGAAGGCAATATCCATGGCACGTTGGAAGGTGCCGCCAGCGTTGATGAGCCCAAAAGGAATTCTCCTATACACAAACATTCCCCACTTGGTGGTGAACGTCGTTTTATCACGATCCTCATATTGTACCATCTCCTGATTATACCCAAAGTATCCATCGAGGAAAGACATCATCTGGGAGCCGTTGACAATTTGCAACACCTCATCCAATGAAGGAACTGGATAATTATCCTTCTCCGAAGCTCGGTTCAAATTGTGGAAATCCACACAGTCTGATCTCCCCATTCTTTTTTCTAACTGGGACCAAATTGGCCACCCACATAGAGTGTCTGATTGGAAAAATAATCCTTGCCGACAACAATTTTTTTACTTCTTTATAAATGACAGGTTCCAACAAGGCATTGATAGGATGCTGCCACTGACAGAATAGCCTCACCTCTATCTTGAGAGGGATGGTATACGTAATGAGAAAAGAGTCATATGTCTTTAAATCTTCATAGCTCCATGCCACCATGTCATGATATTTTTGCAACACATCCATTATTTGTTTCTTTTCCTCTGACATGCATACCTTGCCAATAAAAATATTCTTGATTTCCTCAGTTGTCCCTAGGTTGTGAGTATCGCACTGGTTGTTTATGGATTCTCTCTTTGTTTGCTGGTTCTAGCCTTTGATATGGTCTAAGTCGAATATACGTTCCAGTTGAACCATGCCTCTGGGGATCGTATTGGTCTTGAGGTTAATAACCCCTTCTATGTCCAGTTCGGCTTCTTGCGGATCAGCTTCATCAATTATTTGAGCTGCGAAGACATCGAAACTTGTGATGAATTCGAGAATATGTTTGTCATCATTGAAGACTTGCAAGTGGGTAACATTATCTGGGACTGATGGTGTGGGTGTCAGCTCAACCGTGAATTTCTTGAGCCTAGATAAAGAGAGGGGTTGTAAAGTGCTGGCCGCCTGAGCCAAAGCATCAGCTGTATAGTTCTGAGCACGAGGGATCAATTGTATATTGAATGCATCTAATCCCTCCAGGAGATCCCAAACCCAGTGCCTATAATTGGCAAGCCTTCTGTCATGACAAGAATAAAGCTTCTTGACCTGTTTAAGCACTAGTTCGGAGTCCCCAAAAACTTGTAGCACTTTCACATTTTTCTTCAAGGCCATGAGAAGGCTATAGACCAGGGCCTCATATTCTGCTACGTTATTGGTGCAATAAAATTGCAATCTATGGGCAGCAAAAAAGGTCTTACCTATTGCACTGATGAGTTTGAACCCAGCTCCGGCTCCTTACTTAGACTTGGATCCATCAAATCAGAGCATCCAACATGTGGAAGGTTCCTTATCCTTGGGTCTGATTAAGTTGTTGTTCCCTTTCAGTTGGGTGACTAGCTCTATGATCTTAGGGGAATTTTCTAGGTCGGTGTAATGACCAGCGGGTGGTTCTGTTAGTGCCTCCTTTGGCATTTCAATCTAAGGTGCAGTTGTTCCTTTAACATGTTTGACTGTCGTTTGACATAAGCAACAATCAAACTCGGAGTGGGCAGTATTGTGAACTCTACACCAGTTTGGCAATAAGAGATCTTGGAAATTCATCCAGGTTCCCAAGCTGAGTTGGTCACTAACACACTTTTCCAGGAACCCCTGGAAATCACTGAGTATTCCCCAGTTGCCGTCTTCATCAGGCCTGTCATCTGGTTCTACATATTTGAGTGGAATCTGTCAAAGGACTGCATAGCACTAGGAGTACTTCATCGGCATATTCCTCCTAGAGCTCAATCTTGTTTTGGTAGGTGAAAGGATGGTAATTTCCTAGGTCGGTCTCAGCAAACAACACCTTGTTAATATTGTTGTACTCTGTGATCATGTATTTCATATGGGGTTCACGGTCAATATGGATTTGATTTGGCAGCCCCTTCTATGGAAGCCACATGTGAGAAAGATCTGTGGCGGTATATCCATTCAGTGCCTTAGTGAATTCCCTTCCCAAGATGATTCCATATGCATCGGGGATGTCTGCCACTTGAATATCAATGACTTGTTGTATCCTTGGGTCTGTGACAATTTGCATCAGGATCCGATTTATTTCTCCTATGATGATAATCTCTGTTTTGTCTAGCTGGGTGACCTTCCTCCTTGAAGGCGTGGGAGTGATGCCAAGAGCCTTGCATACTGCCAAGGGCATGACATTGGCAGATGCTCCTGAGTCGAGCAAGCAGTTATTCAGGTTCTTCCCAAAGATCCTAATGGTGGTCAGGAAAGGGGGAGTTTCCAATCTTCCTTGGAAGATGCCCGTTGGCGTATCTATGTGAGCTACTTGACCCTTGTTCTTATCATTGTCTTTATCCATGTTATGCCTAAATGGTAGGTCCTTGGAAAACTACCTATTACTTTGCTCTGGATCCTTTTCAATTTTCTTACTCGCAGATTGGTTTATAGGGATATCCTTCCTTTTTTCGGTATTATCCGATATCTATGGTTCTTTCTTAGGTTCTTCAAAACTAACCCTCTTAGCTGGCGCTTATTGCATTGTATTAGAAGATGGAGTTCCATTAAGGATCCTAAAGAAGGCATGCCTTATAGCAGGGACTTTAAGTAATTCAAAGGCTGACAAATTAATTTTTACCCTTTTGAACTGTTCTGCCACATTCTCACTCATTTGCTCAATTTCTGAACTAAAAGTTTGGCCTATTATAGAACTAGGAGATTGGATTTTCATTTGACTAGATGAATTTAGGGACTGGCCTTGAGGCTGATTTTGTGACTGGTTTTGAAACCCATTCTTGTTGAGGTATTGGGTAGGTATATGGGGAAGTCTAGGGTTATTGTTGGCATTAGGATCAGGCGGAGTGGCAAAATTATTTGGTGGGGTAGAAGTTGTAAAGGGTCCACCCGCTTGTCTATTCCTAAGGAAGTAGGGAGTCGACATTTGATGGAACATGTGGACTTCATCTACAAATGATTCATCTCCATCCACTGGACCATTATCTATTGAATCGAAAAGTTGAGCTAAAGTTTTCTCGTTACTTACCTCTTGCACTTCTCCATCCTTGACAGGAGCAGGCTCGACTTCGGGCTCATTGCAAATGCCTCTTAGAAACGATGCTTGATTAACCACGAGACTGGAGGAATCGTATGGCTCAGATGGGATGATGTCCCTATAGCGAGCATTATCTACTGCATTCTGCACTTCTACCTAGAATATTTCAATAGTTGTCTAGAATTCGAGGCAATCCAACTCAGAATGTCTGTTGGTTTTATGAATCCTGCACCATCCGGATAAGGCTGCCTCAGCAAGGTATACTCCACTGGTCATCTTTTTGTTGCTTGTTGGTTGATCGAAAGGCGTAGGGACACCTCCATTATTGGGCCTAGTGTTCCATGCATGATTCTCATCTGAAGGTCTCCTTTCTGAATTCGATTTTTCCTATCGTAGTTCTTCCCGAGGAAGTACTTTGCTTCTCGATTATCCCTACCGTCCCTATTGTCTTGGTTGTCTGGGTTAAGATTGGCCTGGAAGTTATGCTAGGAGGCCTGTAACTGATTATTCTAATTTTTTAGGTGTGTCATTTCCATGGACATTTTCTTTATCATCTCAGTCAGTTCCTTTAACTTATCTTTATCGGTCCCGTTCCCAGGCGACGGCGCCAGATTTTGGACAAAAGCGGGCGGGGCTGTCGGCTAATTCTGATAAGCTAGAGGAAATTCTGGTCTTGATAGGTACAATGGTGTCTGGGGCTACTGGGAATACACCTGCTGTTGTGGAGCAACCTAAGAATAGTTGTACTGTGGTTGAGACTGCAAATAGGAAGGCGCGGGAGGCGCATAATTTAGTGGTTTACCTGGATATGGGACAATGGGCAACTGAGACACTTGATTCATAAGAGGGGTCTGATGAGCGAATGCTTGATTCAATCCTTGAATCTGCATCAGGTGAGTTACCAGCCCCAAAGAAGGTAGCGGGCTGGAGATATTCTGCTGCAAATCTGCACTAGCGACAACAACCTCTGTATAGGTGGTCACCAGGGTAGTAAGTGTTGGGCACATCCTTTTCACCAAGGTCGACGTGAGGTTATCTAACGCCGCATAGTAGACCGAGAGAGCTACAACATCATTATGAAGGTACGGGTCCTGAAGCCTTGTATAGGCGTGATGAAAATGATCATTGAAGGACCCAATAGGCTCATTGACTTCCTTTCTGACAGACATAAACTATTGGTAAAGTTCTAAAGGGGGGAATCTTATATTTCTGTAGGAAGGCATTCTCATTAGATTCCATGAGGTAATAGATCCCCTCAGAAAATTGATGTACCAATAGAAGGCTTCTTCCCCTAATGAATGTGGAAAGAGGTGGCATGCGACATCCTCATGGTCAACTTGCATCTCAGTGATTGTTGTCTCGAATATTTTTATATGCTCCTTAGCTGTTCTTTGTAGGTCGCGCGGATGGAATTTCGAACAAAATCCCTTCGGATTCTTGGGCATATCATGATAAGTGGTGAAATGTATCAGCAAAGGGTTATGTGCTAACCAAGCCATGGAGGGTGGTGAAGGTGGTATCTTCTTTTGGGAAATAGCAAGTTGAGGCTGCACCTACAATAAAACAACAATCTGGGGCTGCACTTGAGCTGCTGCTGATTGGACTGTGCCCTGGGCCAGAAGGGTTGGGAAAGGAGTAATCTCCTAGCTGCTAGAGATAGGAGGTGCAAATGTAGTTTGAGATGGTTGGGTGGAGGACGAAGGCCAATCAAATGAAGGTGTGGGTGGAATGGAGGAAAAGGAAGAGGGAACACTACTTCCCTTAACTCGCTTCACCCTTGTAGCAGGCTGCAATTCTTTAAACTCTCCCTTGTTTGGTGTTGACCGTAGACTTCTTTGAAATATTTCCAGGGAGAATGATCCGATTCGATCCAGCTTCACCTTTAATCTTTAGCCTTTGTATTCTAATTTCAAGCCCTCCTTCTAGCGCTAGTTCTGTTGATGTGTTTTTTATGCACTTCTCAACATAGGTAATGCGTAGATGCACTACCTCTCTTGAAAGACAATCTTCCACAATTAGATTGTAGAAAACTATTCCAAGGTCTCTAATGTCAGGTCTTGACAGTGCTTGGAATATTTCAGTTGTTTGATGTGATTTTGTCAGAATCACAAGGCGGTCTTACGTAAGAAATACAAAGCATGTGAAGTTGGATCTTGAAATGAAGTTTTAAAGATAGGGAATTTCTTGTGCACTTTTTTGTAGGTTCAAACAGTAGTCGTAAACTCTATGTTTATCATTGAATTTAGCTTTACAATGTGCAATGGACCTTAGCATAGGTTACTCATTAAATAAAATGAAAAAGGGCAGGGAAGAGAGGAGGTTCTTGGATCTGCAACTAGTTGTGAACAATGATGATGAAGTTCCTGCAATGGACAACTTCTTGAAACAATATTTCACTTAACTAGAAATCTCATAGTCTCATGGGATCTGTGCTATCTTTTAAGGTCTGTAAATGTTTTGTCTATCATTCACCATATGCATGCATGAACAAAGATGGACGTTTTGGACCAACTTTGAATTCAAGTCTAGGCTAACTTTACAGAGCCATCTACCATAAGGAAACAACAAAAAGTATGGACTAAGAAGTCATCAACACAACAGGAATTTTCATGATCATAGGACAACATTCCTAAAATCTACCAAAGCAAGGAAACAGTTAAATAGAATAGCAATAAAACCTAAGATAAACATCGAACTATGGAGATTGAATCAAGCAACATGGGAGAAACTCAAAAAATACACCAAGTCAATGTATTTTCTTTATAAATTTATGTAGCATGCCTTTACAACAACTCAACTCTCTTTGCAAATGAGAAGAGAGCTCAATTTATAGTGCCCAAAGGATCCAATGAATGACCAAGATCAATTCTTATTGTGTGGCCAAGATTCATTACAAAATAGGCTTTCACCTACCCCCCAATATATCACAATTTAAAATTACATTTTGTCATTTTCCCTATTTTGTCCTCTTCTGACGGTACTATAGCACTTTTGTATTTTAGTCAATTGTTGTTTCACTGTAGCTACTCTTCAGGGAGTTATTTATCTTTGACAAGGTTGTCCTCCTGCCTTTTAGAAGCTGTGTATTCTATGAACTTTAGGATGATTGTTTGGAGCTTGTCTATTTCTACGATTTCATACTGCAGCACCTGGTAGATCCATTCCTTTGCATTATCTTCCAGCCTCTTCCAATCTCCATCGTACTTTGTGCCTTGGTCTCTGAACAACTCTAATTGATCGAAGGCACGGGCAGTAAAACTCATGAACTCCATCGTGATTTCACCAGACATCCCGTCCTTCATCTTCTCCCAGAAGTAGGGCTTTATCTTCTCTGGATCCATTTGCATTGCGGGCATGTCATACTACGTCATCAGCTTGAGATAACGAGCGCATTCTTCCCTGATTTCCTTGATCCACTCAATGTCCGTATCCACCTTGCTCATGATTTTTTCCAGCCTTTCTTTCTGGTTGTCAAAGTCCCGTCGCCATACATCCATTAGCCAGTGATCATCTTTTTTAAATGCAAGCTCCTTTTCCTACATGGCTTTTGGCATCTAAAGGATGGCCTCGATCTTTGGAAAGGTAGAGTCGTAGGTCACAGGGAAGTCAGTGCAGAGCTTCCTCGTGCCCTCCAAAGACTGCAACAGATCTAAGAACTTGTTGGCTATTCACATAGCCTGGCTAATTACCATGTTTCTGACATATGAGAGTTGTCGGAACCAGTCCTCTGTTGTCTTTTCCAAGTTATTCCTTCTTTCCATCTTATCGATATGCTCCTCGGATAGTAGCTGGGGTGCGGCTGTGGATGTGGTAGGCAGGTCGTCCATTGAAGACCATTGTTGTATGTAATCTGTTAAGGCTGCGACCTGTTCCTTAAGCTCATCTTTCGAGATCTTATCTTATTTTATCAAATGCACCACCGTAGCCACTAACTCCTTAAGGTGACCAACTTTTTGCTCTCTCGTGGCGGTCCCCAAGTCGATGGTGGAGATGTTGTAACTTACCCCAGCTTGGCCAATCATAGGTGTTGCTATTTGCGCTGCTCGAGACCTAGATGCATCCATTGTTACCCTGGATTAGACTTTGGGCTTCTTCTCCTTCTTCGTCATGATTTGGGCTCAAGCCAAGATGGCCTCTAACCTTGCCTTTGGGTCCTTTAGCAAAGGGATTTTTCTTTCGAGCTGCTTCTCTAACTACTCAGGCATGACAGATTTTCCCTTGGGTGAATTGCGGTCGCCTTCGCCCTTCTCGGTCAAGGCCAAGGTTTCCGTTCCCTTTTCTTCTGGGGATTTTCCTTTCTCCTTGGTAGCATCTCCCTCTTCCTCATCAGAGTCCTAGATGAACACGAGGCATTTGATAGGTAGCACATTGGACAGTTGTTGAATGGGACTTCCTTTTTCTGCCGTCCCTTCTCATTTCCTTTCCCCAGTATACTTAGCATCGAGGGTCTTGACAACTTGGGTTCCACCCTCAGTTAAATCCTCTTGCTGCTATTTTTTTGGTGGCTGCCCTTCTCCGTCATGGGGTGGCCTTTCTACCTCTGCCTCGGTGTCTTTTAGCAGTTGTGCCATCTCCTCCTCAAGGTCATCGTCAAAGGTTTGCATGATTACCTTAGCACCGAAGCTATCTTCCTCGTCCCCACTCTCGAAAGAGCTCATTCCCTCCTCCTCATAAGCCACCCTGTTGATTATTTGGTGTTCGTACTCTAGGTGCTCATGGTATTCGTCAGCCTCCTCTTCAATAGGATTCGAGGCTTCCTGCTCCCGTTCCTCCCATTCCTCAGAGATCAACATGGTGGCTTCCATAGCCGGTGGCCTTGTCAGCGGTTGTGAAGGCTGAGCAGTAGTGAGGACTTATGCAAGGGCTGCTTGAAGAGTCAGATCCATTAGGATCTAGGAGAGCTCAGGGGGAAGGTTCTGCATATGTCTCGAGAGAGCCTCAGGCATGGTGGAAATGGGAATAGGTGTTGTCACCACTGCCAAAGGGAGTGATGTGGTTGGTGACATAGCAGCGGAGGAAGGGGGCATGGTCATGGCAGAAGAGGAGTCAACAATTATTATAGACTCGGCCGGAGGTGAAGGGGAAAGATGGACGAAGATTTCCACTACCGGCGGGGATGTGGCAATCATAGCTAGAGAGGTAGATGGTACAATGGCAGGGGTAGGGAGAGCCAAGAGAGGTTCCAATTGATCTGTACCCCTTACCTCTTCTTCTTGGGCTGAGGGCTGTTCTGTGGTGCTCCCCGCTTGCTTGAACCTTTTGGAGGGTGAGCCTCCTGCTTCTTTCCTCGCATAGACTTTGGGGTTTGGAGACTATTCTGTTTCAATCCCTTCCTCTTTTTGGACCTGGTGACTAGAGGAGACTTGGAGGTCCCGCCGGTGAAAGTGGTGGTAGCGGCATCTTCTTTGGCACTTGGCTCACTTTTGAGCCCTTCATAAGTCAAAATTACTCCTTGCCTCTTTAATTGGGCTACCTGCCATCGAACCACTCCTTAGTATGAGCCAAGATTGGCTTGGTTATAGTGTCGAGGTCGTCAACCTCCTGCTTGTCCCAGTCAATTGATGGTATCAACAAATTAGCGACCGCAGGGTATCTAGGATGCATTATGGTGCTCTCGTCTTCCTTGACTTGGTCTGGTATGGGGAAAGGCTGCACCCTTCTTACAAATAGCATAGTCATTTGCATGTAGTGCCTTGCATGTACTTCTTTATCATCCTGGCAATTTCCCTAGAAGTATTCAATATGATGTAGATGAGCGAATGTCGGCCCTAGCGGCTTTCTGACATGGCCATGCAGGTCTATCCATGGGTGAGCAGTGTGTAGGTAGAAATAGTAATCTTTTAATTCTTTCTCAGAGTTACCAGCATATTGGAAAGTTTACAGTTTATACATGCCCTGGCCCAGAATCATGGGATAAGAAATCCCTGCTATGTGTTTGCTGCTGAAGATTGCATGTATGTGTTGGAGTTACTGGGAAAGCTCCAGAAGGATAATTCTCTCATTGGGGTATCGAGGCAGCCTGTTTAGCCTTTCAGTGAAGCCCTGGGCATAGATGTACATGAACTTCAGGTACTGGATGAAGAGAAATGCATACTACTTCAAAAGTGCCCTGGCACTATGGGAGACCCTCCTCTCAAAGTTTCTGGTAATCATTCTAATAATATGGCCAATGAAGGCGTCGTTTACTTTGCAGTATTCCCTCTTGAAGTTCCAGTACTGGAGCTGCGAGTACCTATCATATGCCTTGATTCTTTGCCCCTGCTCCTAACTGGGTGCCATAAATAACCTGTTGTACTTTCTTCAATCCGCCAAGGAATAGACAAGATAGGAAGTCATATAAAATTTGGAGCTCTTCTTTACATTAACGAACTGCTTATGGAAGCAATTGCTTATTATTCCTCCCCAGTAAAATGTAGTCTTGGTGGTGACGTCCTCATTCCTTTGAAGAATTTGCTCAATGAAATACACCATCCACTCTTGAAAGAAGGTACCCGCAAGAAGACCCATAACCCTACTTAACATGGTCACAAAGTCGTGGTAATCTTCGTGGAAGTCACTGCAGAAGAGTTTTTGAGGAACCTTCGCAGCGCTGACCCACTTCTCTTTGAGCCAATGCTGATTTATTAACTTTTTCCAGCCGGCTGGATTATCATCCCATGTTGCTTGGCATTCCTCTATGGTGGGGACCTCCATCTCTTGAAATGTGGGAATATGGAAGGTCTATGTGATCCCTTCAGGTGACATATCGACAAGAATGTTTCCCTCTCTATCAACGATTGTCCTTGTGTCAGCTTGATATGCCTCCCGACAAGCCATGACCAACTCGAGGGCCATGAGGAATGGAGGGAATCCAGCAGCCTTTGCTATTCCACTTTGTCTTATCAGTCTTGCATTTTTGGTCGTTGGATTGACCCTGACCCTTTGTGTGAATTCATCAATGTTGACGTGGCCTATGTTGGTATCAGTGATCTCCTTCCAATATGTGGTGACTTTTGAGTGCAGAGGTTCGCCTTGGAATTGGTATTTCATCTGGTCCTTGTCCTCTTTTCCTTAAGGAGTCTTGCCTAGCCTCTTTCCTTTATTCTTTTCGACAGCTGCCCCTGAAGGTCCCACACATGATTCCATATATTCTGCAAGCAAAGGCATAATCAGCACAATGGATCATAAAAGCATTCATGTTAGCCAACATCTTGAAAACAACATCTATTTTAAACAATCAATCAAGCATAACATGACCTTTTATCCCCTGATGTTATTGATCTCTTCATTGAGGGCATTTAGACAGTTGGGGCCCAGAGGGCCGGACTTCCTTGGCAGGAATGCTTTTTTGAAGGGCAAACACGACAGAATGCTCCTGGAGATTCTCTTCGGTGAAATTTTAGCATTTTAAGAGGTTTACAATGAAGAGGACCGGAATTAAGCACGTGGGTCGAAGTTAGATTCCAGATTTGGGCTCATTTGGATTAGTTTAGGAGAATCCAAAAGTCTCGAGCCAGAGATTTTTTAGGAGATGGTAGTCTGGAACAACAGATTGAAAACGGTACTCCAGAGATGGAACTCCGGGGTCCGTGGTCCGATAGGCTGCAGGGCGACCAATAGTTTGTAAATTCACTTTTCAGTGCTCAGGTCTGTTAGACTGGGAAGGCGCTCGTCTTTTGCTATTTGCAACAGCAAACGCTAGATAGAAGTCCGGAAGGGGACAGCCCAGCAGTAAGGGCCCAGTGGGTTAAGGTTCCGGTGAGATCCACAAGTCTCGCCGACAGCCAAGAGTGAGACTAGACCTGGCACAAGGGTCCACCGTCATTTGAATTCACTTTGAGTTTGGCGGCGATCAGTAGGGCGAAGCCTGGAGTTCGGAGGGGCAGGTGAGAACTTTGTTCAACACGGTGGATGAGGATAGGACTCTCGGGAGGCAAAGTCCAGCGGGAACAAGGCCATTTTGATTAAGTGACATCCCAACCACGAATGGGGATCCAGAGCTCGAAGGGCGGGATGTCGTCAGAGGTTCGCCGTGAAGGACGGCGTCGCACTCACGGAACCCCAGGAGCAGAACTCCGAGGTCCCAAACCCGAGAGACCCAAAGGGTGCCTGTTCAATTTGACATGCCCACAGTGAGGAGAAGGGCAGGCCCTGGTGGTTGGGCGGTCGGCATCAGTTTTCCATTTTGACACGACGGCATCCCTGTAGACTTCCGCACAAGTCCGACGGGCCGGGCCCGAAGGGAGGAATCGCCGTCAGAAGGAAGGTTTATTGTTTTGAGTTTGGATGGCCAAGATAGGCTCCGGGGCTGAAGGAGACGATTTCCCTGCAGGAAGAACAACCACGGCGAGGTGGAGCTCCGGATCGGTCATGAGGGCACCTTAGAAGGGTTTTTTAAGTTTTAAAAATATGGGTTTTATCCACCACACTATGGTTTATCATTCATTCATGGTTTTGATGCTTGTTCATTTTAACCCTTAGAAAACATGAAAATAATGCTCGAGAGAGGCAAATGGAAAACCAACCTCGAACACATGATGCAGGGAGATGTGGGATCCACCTACGATCGATGAAATGATGTTGAGGGTGATGAACGTGAGGTGTCGAAGATGGTGGGCTCCTCTAGCAAGTTGTTTGTTCACTCTGCAACTCTGTCAAGTGAAAATGACTTGCTCAAACGAGTCTTTTATACCCCTAATCGCCTTTAATGACCCTATTAAATGTAGGTACAGTGAGAGAAAAGTTGGTGAATTTGAAAGTCGGCAACGGCGGCAGGAGACCTTGGGTCCGACGGCCGGAGGAGCGCAAGATGGCGGCCGCTGTTGGTTTTTACTCGGTCAGAACGGTGGTGGCAAAGAGAGACGGGTCCCGGAGGGTGGAGTTCCGCCAAAGATCCACTGTTGGAGACGGCAAAACCATCACTGAATTCCAGAGATGGAATTCTGGAAGATCAGGCCCGAAATAGCCGACGATATCCAGGATTTCCCATAGATTTTAGATGGTAAAAAGGTGGCGGGACTCAGAAGGCGACATGGCACCAGAGGTTTTCTAATAAGGACGACGAAGTAATGATGGAATCCCAGAGAGGAACTCTAGGGTTCGGGGTCCAAAGGGCTAAACCGTCATTGGAATTTTGCTGATTTCTAACAAACAACAAATAGGGGTTTGGACCCCGAGGTTTGGGAGGACGCGAAGCTGATGCCATTAGGAATAGCAGGCGCAACAAGGAAACCCAGCAAGGGAAGCCTGAATGGCTGGGGCCGGAAGGGCCCGGGGCCGATAGTAGGGTCAAACTGCCAGAGGGACTCCACTAAACCCTAGAACATGAAAAAATTAAAAGGGGATGGCACGGTCAACTTATGGTGTGGCTTTAAAGTAACATTGACCATCCGGAATACCAAAAAAAAGGGGGGCATGTAAAATGAGGAGGCGACAAAATGACCCGACACGACGAAATAAAATAGGGTCCCCGTTCCAAATGGGGCGTGTGTGCTAAGGGCACAACAGTTATCCACCCTGCCATTGGCATCATGGAGCCCTAGGGACTCTAGCCAAACCCCCGAGCAAGAAAAGTATGAAATGTCCATGGGAAATTTTGTGGAGTTTCATTATACATCACACAATATCAAAGTTGAGAAAAATCTAGTGTTTTTATATATGATCTATCATGTTGAAGTGTTTTTTTGTTGTACAGTAATTTTGTAAAAAACAAGTATCATGATTTTGGAGCACTTTTGTATGCTTTAGCCTAGTACCTACAAATAAAAGAGAGGGGTATGTCAGCGGACAGGCAAACAAGATCAGGAACAAACCATTAAAAATCAGTAAGTATATCGGTAAAATCAATATAAACAATCTAAAACTGGAAATAATCAATAATATTTACAATTGGTTCACCAAATATATTTATTGATAATGGAAAAAATTTGTACTTACATGTATTGTTGACAATGTTTAACAAATGTGAGCAACATTGGATTGAGTTTTTGGAGCATTAAACAATTTAAAATAGACAATTTAGAGTGCTTTATGTTTTTGGATGCCTATTGTATTTGTGAAACATTATAAAGAAAATCATATAGATCTACAATAAAACAGGTTAGACATATACATATACATATCCATATACATACATATACATGTACATATCCATATACATACATATACATATACATATACATATACACACATATACATACATATACATATACATATACATACATGTACATATATTATTTTAGGTTGAATTCTCATTTGAGGGTTTGAACATAGATGTGCTCCAAAATGTGCAAGAAAATATATTGATTAAGTTGTATTGTTGAAAGAGTCATTGTGATCTTCATTCAAGAGAAGACTATAGTAAAAAATGTCACTGGCTATTGCTTGTTATACATGTGCCCATGTTTCACAAACATATTTTTGTATACACATCTTAAGCATGGAATGTAGATAAAGTCGTTTTGCATGGGTATTTTGCATAGATGACTAATTTATTTTTCATTTCTTCTTGTTATATTTTTCTATCTTCAGCGTTGCACCCATTCTGTAGACTTTAAAGAGAATATTACTATAGTTTGGATGGACAAATTGCAGTTAAAATGACATATTGTTATAATTTTTTTGCCCTTGGTTTATTGTTTTAGTTATCTCTATGCATCTTTATGCACCTTTTTAGTAATTATATAGTCTCTATAGTGTGTAGAATGAACCTTTGTGGATGGCTCTCTAGTTGAAACAGATGAGAAGAAAATAATATCATGTAATATATTAATACAAGATTCAAGCTAAGATCTTTGGCAATAAATATTGAAGAAAAGCAAAGAAATTGTATAAGAGGTGTTAGAGTGAAATATTTATTGTTCATGTCTTTTGATCTCTGCTTATTATTCCTTGTTATATGTTTCTATCTTTGACATTATACCCACTTTTGAGACTTCAAAGAGATTATGACTCTGTATGGATTGAGAAATTACACCTAAATCTTTTTTCTTTTGTCAAAAAATATGGTCAGGTTTAGTAATTTTGTTGCCCTTCGTTTATTTTTTGTAGTTATCTCTATGCACCTTTGGTGTTACACCCGTTAACATAGGAGTAATTTCATATATATATATATATATAATTGTATGTTTGAATCATACATGGTAGCTGCAAATAAGATGCATGACCTGACTACAAAGCAGTATTATTTAAATTCATTACCTTGTGGTTTAGGAGCATGGGCACAAGACTATATCATCAGAAAAGAAAACCAACACCTAGATGATGTTAGTTTTCCTACACTTAGAAGATTGATCAGATATAAGCTGGAAAAACAATGTCTTTTAGGGGCATTGCAGTTAAATAAAGACGAGTATAATTATACTTGTAATCTGAAGGAATTTTTTAATCTTCCTCCAATCAACCAGCTGAAAGACTTCCAGCAATTAAGAGAATTTAAGAAAAAAGGCTGTGGCAAAAACTGCAGATGCAAAAATTGCTCTAGAAAAGCTAGACACTACCATGACGGAGAATTCACTTTCAAAGATCTACTGTTTAAAGCTGATGAAGCAGAACATAGCAGCAGTAGTAGAAAAAGCAGCAGCAGCAGTAGTCCTCTTATGGGAAAAGAAAGAAATTGCTCTTTATTACTTGCAAATAATGGTAATTATATTAGAATAAATCTTTGTTTCTCTGGTTATAAGAAAATACCATTGGATGCTTTTGTGGACACAGGATCGTCAAGATCATTGGCAAAAACAAATGCTATTCCATCATGTTTTTGGAAAGAAAAAACAGATCTTCCGCAAAGCTATGCTATCAATGGACAGAGAATACAGATGGGCAGGTATGCACAAGATGTTCACATTGAAATTATGGGAAAAACATTTATTACAAATTTTATTGAGTACAATGATTTAGAAGATGATGTATTATTAGGATTCTTATTCTTTACTAAATATGAGCCTCTCCAATTTTGGAAACATAAAATCTCTTTAAAACATGAAGACGGTCAGATTGAGATTCCTACACTGAAAATTGTAAACCATAGATTTGACCAACAGAAAAAGAGAAAAAGGCAAGAATCTAGTAAAGAAAATAAGGAAGAAGCAGCAAATCCCTTTGACAAGATCACAAGATTATTTGAGCAAGATTGTTGCAGTCCTAATCCTCTACAATTCTGGTCTCAAGAACATGAAGAATGTGAAATACAGATAAAGCCAGAATGTAAGTCTGTAATCCCATACGAGCCAGCATATCTGTTGAGCCCAACAGAAACTAAAGAAATAGATGATCAATTGCAAGAATTATTAGAAGGCAATTTTATCAGGGAAAGCAAAAGTCCATTCTCTTGTCCAGCTTTCTTAGTGAACAAAAGAGCAGAACAAATAAGAGGAAAGAAAAGATTGTGTATTAATTACAGACCATTAAATGAGATAATTCTTCCATTTAATTATCCATTTCCTTTCAGTTCAGATCTAATCCGAAGAGCTGCAAATAAAAAGATATTTTCAAAGTTTGATTGCAAATCAGGCTTTTGGCAGGTAAAGGTAAAAGAATCTGATCGGTATAAAACAGCATTCTCAGTCCCTCAAGGATTATATGAATGGAATGTCATGCCTTTTGGTCTCAGTACTGCTCCAGCATATTTTCAGAGAAGAATGGATTAGGCACTAAGGCATTTAAAAGAATTTTGTGCTATTTATATAGATGATATTCTTATATTTTCAGATTATGTTCCTGACCACTTGCAGCATTTAGATGCATTATACAAATCTATTAGAAATCATGGAATTTGTTTAACAGCCAGAAAAATGGTTATTGGCCAGACACAGATTGATTTCTTAGGATTGCATCTACAGGATGGTAAAGTAATGTTACAACCTCATATTCTTGTCAGAATTCAGGAATTTCCAGATATACTTACAAACAAGAAACAAATTTAGAGATTTTTAGGTTTTCTCAATTACTTGTCTCCATTTTATAAAGGATTAGCAAAAGATAGGAGAATTATCCAGCATCATCTCAAGGACAATACTGAAGATTGGTCTGAAGAAGCTACAGAAGCAATTCAACGGATAAAAGAAAAATGTCAAATTCTTCCTGCTTTGCAAAATCTTGTTGAAAAATTTCCATTGTTTTTATATACTGATGCTTCTGATAAAACATGGTCTGTTGTACTTATACAGGAAGAAGACAAAGGAACACAACACATATGTGGCTACAGATTAGGAACATTCACTGATACACAGAAAAGGTACCACATATATGAGAAAGAAATATTGGCAGTAAAAAATGGAATCAAAAAATTTAAGATTTTCTTAAAACTAGTCCATTTTACTATCTACACAGATAGCCAAGCAATGAGAAATTTGCTTCATAAAAGGCTAGATCAAGATATTGCAAAAGGTAGAGTTGCAAGGTGGTATTTTGAATTTCAAGGATATGATTTTGATATTGAATGGATTAAAGGAGATCTTAATCCTCTTGCAGATACTCTTACCAGAGAAATGGCATGTTCTATTTACACTGACCTTGAATTTTTACTAAATATGAGCCTCTCCAATTTTGGAAACATAAAATCTCTTTAAAACATGAAGACGGTCAGATTGAGATTCCTACACTGAAAATTGTAAACCATAGATTTGACCAACAGAAAAAGAAAAAGGCAAGAATCTAGTAAAGAAAATAAGGAAGAAGCAGCAAATCCCTTTGACAAGATCACAAGATTATTTGAGCAAGATTGTTGCAGTCCTAATCCTCTACAATTCTAGTCTCAAGAACATGAAGAATGTGAAATACAGATAAAGCCAGAATGTAAGTCTGTAATCCCATACGAGCCAGCATATCTGATGAGCCCAACAGAAACTAAAGAAATAGATGATCAATTGCAAGAATTATTAGAAGGCAATTTTATCAGGGAAAGCAAAAGTCCATTCTCTTGTCCAGCTTTCTTAGTGAACAAAAGAGCAGAACAAATAAGAGGAAAGAAAAGATTGTGTATTAATTACAGACCATTAAATGAGATAATTCTTCCATTTAATTATCCATTTCCTTTCAGTTCAGATCTAATCTGAAGAGCTGCAAATAAAAAGATATTTTCAAATTTTGATTGCAAATCAGGCCTTTGGCAGGTAAAGGTAAAAGAATCTGATCAATATAAAACAGCATTCTCAGTCCCTCAAGGATTATATGAATGGAATGTCATGCCTTTTGGTCTCAATACTGCTCCAGCATATTTTCAGAGAAGAATGGATCAGGCACTAAGGCATTTAAAAGAATTTTGTGCTGTTTATATAGATGATATTCTTATATTTTTAGATTATGTTCCTGACCACTTGCAGCATTTAGATGCATTATACAAATCTATTAGAAATCATGGAATTTGTTTAACAGCCAAAAAAATGGTTATTGGCCAGACATAGATTGATTTCTTAGGATTGCATCTATAGGATGGTAAAGTAATGTTACAACCTCATATTCTTGTCAGAATTCAGGAATTTCGAGATATACTTACAGACAAGAAACAGATTCAGAGATTTTTAGGTTGTCTCAATTACTTGTCTCCATTTTATAAAGGATTAGCAGAAGATAGGAGAATTATCTAGCATCATCTCAAGGACAATACTGAAGATTGGTCTGAAGAAGCTACAGAAGCAATTCAACGGATAAAAGAAAAATGTCAAACTCTTCCTGCTTTGCAAAATCCTGTTGAAAAATTTCCATTGTTTTTATATACTAATGCTTCTGATAAAACATGGTCTGCTGTACTTATACAGGAAGAAGACAAAGGAACACAACACATATGTGGCTACAGATCAGGAACATTCACTGATACACAGACAAGGTACCACATATATGAGAAAGAAATATTGGCAGTAAAAAATGGAATCAAAAAATTTAAGATTTTCTTAAAACCAGTCCATTTTACTGTCCGCACAGACAGCCAAGCAATGAGAAATTTGCTTCATAAAAGGCCAGATCAAGATATTGCACAAGGTAGAGTTGCAAGGTGGTATTTTGAATTTCAAGGATATGATTTTGATATTGAATGGATTAAAGGAGATCTCAATCCTCTTGCAGATACTCTTACCAGAGAAATGGCATGTTCTATTTACACTGACCTTGAATTTTTAGGTTGTGAGTTTTACAGACCAGATGGAGCAGCCATGTACATAGCAGATTTTGGCCAGGGGAATACTCTTATTCTACCCTCTCTTCCAAAAGAAATTATTATAACTTTATTAGAAACATATTTCTTAAATAAGTGGCTTATAGAGATGAGACAAAAAATTGAATATCAATTCCACCATGTTATTTTAGATCCAGATGAGGAGGATGAATTTACAAAGGAGATCGGGATGGAATTTGCTCCAATCAAATACTGGTGTGGAAGACAGATGATACACATCAGATTCAAAGGGCTTTTTGGTATGAGTTGGTCTAAAAATAGCAAGATGAATTTGTTAAAATTAATTAAATTTGGTTTTATAACCAGAATTACTTTAGACCAAGACACCTTTGAAGATTATGCAGATTTAATTGGAGGCAGATTTAACCCAGATATGGAAGAATTTCTTAATCTTTTGTATCCTGGTCTCTCCTGGACAATCTGTGACGGTCTTACAGATTACCTTCAATGCTATCCTCATAATGGTTACTGGTATCCAAGGATCGAATATTATCCTTTGGAGCATAATTGGAAGGCTGAAGTACGATTGCAAGGCATGGAAATTACTCTTCGACCAGCATTACTAGCAGTCAGAATTGAAAAAGATATAGCCTATTCCAATGACTACATGGTACAGATAGATTATGCTTTCAATGCCACTAATGAAGATTGGGAAAAAGCTTGCACACAGCTACCAGATGATCTTATGGATCCAATCCCCTTTGGAAGCTAGCATATGGGCTTGTCTATGCCGTGATGTCACCCACGTTAAGATGTGACAAATAGGATGCTACCCTATTTCACAAAAAGCAAGAACCCCATAATGACTTTTGGGTGTAAAGTCATCGTGTACGTGACACGAGTCCTAATCACGGTTGTTGAGATTCCTTGCTCACGCCTTTTATAATGGCTACAGGAATTTTTGTCGGTTGGTTCTTATCCATGTTCATGCATTTACCCTTTAGGCGGTGCTACGGATAAGATGCTTTGTTTGTCACTCTTCTATTGGCGGATTTCAAAATATTGTAAAGAAGAGGTTAAAGTTCCGCTCCGATGGAATCAGTCTTTTACTACAAAAGGACCTCGGAGATGCCTACTTCTACACACCGAGTTTGAGATTTGAAAGCGTCTTAGAAGAGTCTAGGATATCAGACTTATGCTCTCTCCTGCGCCTAGTGCGATCTGGATGATCAGAATCTGATTATATTGTAATGAGTTTTGATAGTGGAACAAGTTTTGAATGCAAAATCTGTCTATTTACTATTGGTGTGCCACTTACATAATTGATTCAAACTGTCACTAATTTACTAGTATTTTTTTGTAATGGCATTTATTGCTTTAATGCGTATGGCTCTACCCTCGATTCTCGTTCAAGAAGCTTATATAGCTTTCTATTTTTAAAATTCCTTGAGAATGAGAACCAATGATTAAAATGCAAAAAGCATCTTGATCCTTTGATTAAATTACAAGAATAGGTAATGTATAAATACCTGAATGTTCTAGACAGATGATTAGTAGCTCAATTTCCAACAGTGATAATAAACTCAAAATTTTGAAAACATCAAATTAGAATAATTGAAGTTCATCAAAACAGTTCAGAGATTTTATAGATTCATAATGAAGAATAATCTTATGAACAGCCTCAATAGTGTATTCAAAATCAATTGGATAAACATGAATTGGAAAAGCTAATATCCATATTTTGGATTGGCTTGAAGGAATCATATTTTCTATATTTCGTATAAGAAGTTCTAGAAGGTTTCTCACAGAAGTAGGCCAACATTACTGGTATAGAATTGTGAATAAAATGTAAATCATCAATCACAACTGAAACATTATTTGGCATAACATAAAACACATTTGCAGTTGTCAAATACAATACGATGGAGATGGGGTCATCATCCCTGTATCTACAACAACCAAAAGTAAGAGAGATTAATCAAAGATGTAGTTAGTTTCACAGCTTATTCTGATTCTAGCACTGCAATATCCCACCCCATTGAAAGAACCCCCAAAAGGGCAACTAAAACTAACATAACTTATATCACTCACAAAGCTATGGAAAAAATTCAATGTAACAGAGGAGCAAGAAGCAGTGCTCATATGATCAAACTCCACATTGGCTGCCACGCATTCTAATTCCTCTCTCACCTACACATTTCCTGACACCTATATACTATGCACTCAAAATCCAAACAGTAACAATAAGACTAATGGGCCTAATTTAAAAATAGGAAAAAACCAAGGCTACAGCAGCGATGGGAATCTGGGTCAACTTTAAGTCAGTTTAATCAAGACGCTCTGAGAAAAAAGGGTGTGGGAACCAGAGAGAAAAGAATAAAACCAGGCGGTTTGTGCTTATGCTGAAACGCAGTGCTTGCTAGAACAAAAACCACAAAAAGCGCATCGACAAGGCAGACACAGGCCAGCTAAAGCAAAACTCTGGCTTCCAATTTAAGCTTTGGGAAACCACCATAGTTGTCTAAGGAGAAACCTCAAACTTATTCCTACAGCCTTTGAAGGCCACCTCTAACACATATGTACAACAGTCTATAAAGATAACGAATTGCCATTACTGCGGGATTTACTTGAAATAGTTTGTAAAAAGGGTGCTTTCGAAGACTTCATGCAAGTGCTATACCTCAGAATAAAGAGCCAGTAATTGCAGAGAACTTGGTTGCAACGGTTGATAGTCCAAAACGCCACCCTCTGGAGTCTCTTGCAGTGACCATGACCCAAATTCAAGAAATCGACTGGTTTCCCCGTTCAGCCTCCCAACTCCTTGTTCGCCGCACAAAAACACCGAAGTTGGAAGCCATCTTAAAGCTGGTTGACATTTATTAACTCAATGAAGATTTGGTGACTTTGTAAATGCCAGGCTACGCACGGAGACCAGATGAGTGGTGTAGAATGGCACGAACGGGCTCCCAACTATACCTGGTGACGCGAATACAGGAGGAATGCTGACGCGGTCTCGGGATTGTGGAATCTCGGCATTAGACAACAAATATGCAAATGAAACAGTCAATACGGAAAAAAAACAAATACAACGTACTTGAAGAAGTGTTTAAAAACCCTAACGGCACCGCATGCTGCTGCTGGCGTCCTTCTGCCCGGGATTGGGTGAGAGAGACCACTTAAAACCAAATCCCACCGGAATAGTCTAATCCGGCATCACACACTAGACTTTTCCGGTGGGATTTCCCACCTATAATAGCCTATCGGCTAATAACTATATTTCCTCTCTAGTAAACGACGTGATAACCACTCCAGTAAATGTCGTGAAAATGAACCCATAGCTGCAAGCAAGCGTCCCTTCTTCCCTCGGCGATTGAACTGATGTAAGAAGAAGCATAAAAAAAACAGCTCACTATCTCGTCTATGATTTATAATGGCGCTTTCGGTACAATCCCTTAAAATCATTTCATATTATTTGAAATCGCTGTAGTCATGCTAATATATCCATAAAAATTACAAGTGGTCGGATCTTCCAAGCAATAAATGTCCAATGGAACGGCAAAATAAACCTAATAATATCAATGATAATTAAAACTACGCGGTGAACACGGAGGAGATCTACCAGTTAAGATGTCGTGTCCTTGCTATAAGTAGTATCAAAACTTAATCTGTTTCTCACAGAATACATTAAGTTTGGGCATCTGTACTTGCTTTTGCTTCTGGTAATATTTGCAGGGGAGATGAAGATGATGTTAATAGTGTTTGGATTGCTGGTGAGCATGACCATAGCGGAATGCGGTGGGCCTCATGGTGCACGATTCCTGGCATCATGTAAACCCAGCGGATATTTGAAAGGCAATTCTCACAAGTGCAATCATCAACACGACTCGGACTGTTGCAAGTCAGGGGTTGAATACCCACAGTACAAATGCTCGCCTCGCGTGACAGACGATACTCCAGCCACCCTCACTGTGAATGGGTTTGGCAATGGTGAAGACGGAGGAGGACCCTCCGAGTGCGACGGAAAGTACCATAAGGACAGCGAAATGGACGAACTGCGCGCGCCATGGTGGTGGACGAGTGCGACTCTTTCTCAGGGTGTGATAGCACTCATGACTACCAACCCCCTTGCCCAAACAATATCGTCGATGCTTCTCCAGCCGTATGGAAAGCCTTGGGAGTCAAAAATGATGATGTTGGTGAGATGAGCATCACATGGTCTGACGTCTAGCTTAAACCCTTCTGGGCCTCGTTTTCTTCTTCCTCTACTTCAAATACAGTCTCTCGTGCAACCTTACTTCTCTCCTGCTCTATAATAATATAGAGGTCTTAGTTGCACGATATGCACTCCATTGCATTTGTACCTCCGAAACTAGTATACATTTCTTCTAAATGAATTTTGACATCCACAGATAATTATTGAATGTTCAACCAGGATTACCACAAACATTTCGCATCAACCCAGATGGACGATAAATGTTCATCAAGGTTTGTCACTGAAAAAGTGTTTCTTGGTGAAAAGGTATTTCTTATTTTAGAGGTCAATTTTCTTTTATATTCAAGCTATCAAATAATGTTTGGAGTGTTTATTCTTACATAATTTTATATATCATTTTTTAAAGTGAAAGATGTAAAATGAATGATATAACAATTTGTCATTAAGCTAGAAGAAATTGAAAAGTTTTATTATTTTAAAAGCTAAGAAATGAGAAAAGTAAAAAGAAAATATTATTAATGTTTTGTTGGAGGTGTACAAGTTCTATTAGGCTTTGAGTAGATTAGCCTTGTATTGCCTTGTCTTACTGACATCCTCTTGATGTCATTCCTTTACTTTATTGTAGGGAATATTAGTTTGACATGGATGTGGGCTTTACTTTATCATTCCTAATTGCCTCAAACTTTATCAACCAAGTTTAATTTCCGTCATTGTTAATAGTTTAGCTATTCTAAAAGATAGATCTAGTGAATAAGCACTACATAAAATTTACCCCTGACATGTTCCATGAGGTATGAAATTTAGGACTACCCTCTAAATGTAGTGCTTCCCATCCCAGAGTTTGACAATCCTTATATATAGTTTGTACATTTTATTTTAATAGAATATTTTGTTAGGGATTCTTCCTAAAAGAATGCTTTGGAAGTTTATCAACAAGACTTGAGCCTTGCATTGTGTCTTACTTGAGGCTATTCAAAGTCTTAGTATGAATTTTTTAAATTATTTTATGTTTTAAAGGAAGAGCCATGTGGGGAACCATTCTTAAACATAGTGTCCTATTTTTTGGTCTTTCAATGCTATACTTGAGAGTTTATTGGATCTAAATGAAGGTTTCTACATGTCTTTGTTTGGATGAAATTCCTAAGTTTTCCTTTATCAAGGTATAATTTTCTTACCACCATCATTGCCTCTCTCAACAAAGTTGATTATATTGATAAAAAAAAGTTCTTCTAGGCTTATCCTAAAAAAATGAGTTTGTGGCAAGGTTCACCTCTCTAAGGATTTGAAAGAAATAGTCGACTTTCAAGTTGGGAAAATGGTTCATATTAAGTAGGTTCTTTATCTTAGTTTGTCAAACATTTTTTTCAAGTGTCAATTTCATAATCATAAGATCATAGATTGTCCCTTGGCCCTTCCCATGTATCAAGTCAATTCCATGGCTTCTTGTTGAGCATATCCTTCCTTAGAAAGAAGTGTGGACCATAATTAGAAATCATGAAAATAATTAGAATACTATTAATAGTATAGCTCATATAAATAAATCTAGGTAAAAGTAGTAATCAATCTTTAAGAATGCTCACTTGTATAGTTTCAAAACCTTAGGAAAAGGAGAAAGTAGTGGTTCTCTCTAATCAAGAGGCATATAGTATCTTCTAGAGGCCTAAGTTCACTAGAATGCCTCAAAAAACTTTGGTTCTTTTTGACATGCCAAACAATATTTTCTTTGAAGTCACACAATAGTGTTCTTCTCTTACTTCCTCTAGTAGATCCATGATATTCTTCCCATCCATGACTTCCTCTTGGAGAATTTTCTTGATGAATTTTTATGCCACTCTTAATGAATTTGATAGCGATGATATTCCACTTGACTTTTGTTAATAAATTTTCTCTCCTACATTTTTTGAGGTCTTACAAATTTGTCTAAGAAGTGCTTACTAAGAGGTATTTCCCATAGGATTTCAATCCTAGATATCCTTTTCTTACAAAATGTTAAAAACACATTAATATCATGGAGATGAGATGTGATAAACATTGTACTCTGCCCACGAGTTCAATAGTTGGCCAAATGGAGATTACATGTGTGATAAATTATGTCTTTATGATCTTAACATTGGTCACTACCACAATCAATACCATTGGTATATATGAAGTAAATTTTGGGTTGGATTTTAATAGAGTGTATGAATTTCTTGGTAATGCTATTATTTTAATATCATATTTATTTAATTATTATACATGCTTTTCCCTCCATGTGGTGCCCTTTTTATGTTTTCATCTTTGACCATTTCTAGTTCAAAAATTGGGTTTGGTAAATCCTAAAACTAAATTAAGTGATCTTTCATCATTTTCATGCTTTAAGGATCAAGATTTTCCTTCCATTTAACTCAATTGGTTGACATGCACTTCTCTAATGCTCTTTCTTGAATTAGTATCAAATGAAAGAAACCCCACACCTTTACCCTTTTTAGGGCCATCCATCAAGGATTCCCTTTAGCTCATTCTCTTGTGTGCTTGTTATTGAGGGATTTGATAAATTTTGGCCAATTTTATTTCCTAAAATTTGGTAAGAGGAATTTATTAATTTGATTCCTCAACTTAATTGGTCAATGTGATTTTTTTATAATTATTTTCTTAATCTTCTTGAGGATGAAAATAAGATCAAACAATCATTCCATTTTCTAGATATATTTATAATGCATAAGGCTCTAGCATTGACTACAAAAACTCTTAATGTTAAAAGTAATATTTTTTCCCTAAAATTCCTTAGTTTGGTACTTTTTGGTGGAATTAGATTAATTACGAGAGTTTTTAATATCCATAGGTAATTATCTTGCCAAGAGTACCCATCCTCTATATAAAAGTTTGTGATCTCTAGTATTGATTCCTAGATTACCAATCATCTTTCTCTAGTAGGGAAATTATAGGGTTCTTGAAATATTTTGAGAGTTACTTGTGAGTACTAGTCCTTTTGTGTCCCTCCTAAATAATCCTATCAAAATATTGAAATCTTCTCAAGGAAATGCTTTTGGTTTCCTCTAAAAAATTCTAGATGTTTTCATCATATGGGTTTGGAAGTTTTGTTATCTCCCTCATGAATTTAAAGGGATTGGCTTGAATTTCACTCAATGAGATGGTTTAGCCTTATGCTCTAAGTGGATTATTCAATATTTTGAAGAGAAAAGATCTAGAAAATATAATTGTGTCATTGCCTCTCTCAAGGTTTTCCTTATGGGAAGCATGCTCAGAAAGGGTTTTGCATTCACATTACTCTTTATATATATATATATATATATATATATATATATATATATATATATATATATATATATATATATATATATATATATATATATATATATATATATATATATATCTAGAGAAATCGATAGCCCAATGATATGGATTAGCTTGGCCTTAACACCATTCGCATGAACATGGAAATCTACAGGGTGAGCCCCTATAACCTCCAAGCCTCCATGGGACCCCCACTCCATTTCAGTAGGGTAAATGGGGTTTGAACTTGGGTGGGTAGGCTACCACTCACTTAGAGTGGGCCTCCACACCACTTGATCTAAACCTTGGGGGTGCATTCACATCATTCTTATCTTCAATATTCTCATCAATTTTTGTGGTATTTTTGATATGGAAACAATTCCAATAGCTTGGAAATCCACCAATCCTAGTTGGTCTAGTATAAACAATTTTACAATAAAAAATTTCAATTAATCAAATACTCTATATGGCGGTATCCTATTATTTATTGTCAAGGTTCTAATCTAGCAGGAAATTCATGTGTTGATGATTAAGGTTTCTTAAGAATGGACTAAGGATCATTCTAGATATTGTTTCTAGAAGGAACAAGAATTTTCTTACTTGATTAAAAGGAAAGGATAAATTTTGTCTATCCAATAAGGACCTTGCAACTTTCTAGTTTTCTTATTGAATCTATGCATACATATACTTTTTATAAGATTGGAGTTCATAGTTCTAATCCCTAGTGGAAAGAAATAAAATATCTTCTATACATACCATTTAATAAATAAAATCCTCACAAGGGATACTATTGGCTCTCTTCACACTTGCATTTGGAGTCCATTTTAGACTTGAGATGGATGTGCTAATTCTCTTTGGTTTTGTAACGTCATAGGTTTTAGAGAGTTTGGTAAAATATTTAGATCTAAACCTTACTCATTTGCCTAGTGTACTATTTCTCAAGCCATTACAAATAGTACTAGATTACATCATATGAGGAGATAGAAATCTCAATTCTCTATTTGGTGTCATCGAGAATCTCTCAAGCTTCTTTTCCAATTTTTTTGTCACAACCTCCTCGCTTGGAAAATTTGTAGACTCTTTATTTATTTTGTTATTAGTAATTAAAACCTATAATTCTTCATTTCACCTAATTAAAATATTAAATGTGAATATTAAATTTTGGATAAACAAAAACCACAGCGAAGTATAAAGATTACGTTGATTAAATACCTGAATTTGTAAATATTTATACAAAACTAAAATAGATTTTTATTCAACACATTACAAAATATCACAATTTGAACACAATTTCTTGTAACAACTGTGATCTTGATTTAATGCATTAAAACTAAACTTCAGTTTAAAAGAAAACGGGCGCAACGTGGGTAATGGATGCTAATATTAGAAAATGTGACTCGAATGGAGGAAGTGGAAACACCTCCATCTGCTCTTTAAAAGGGAAGATAACGCAGTCATTATGGAGGGAGACTAGTGAAAGAAAAAGAGGACAGGCTGTTAATTCTTTAGAAATTTTGCAGAAAGTTTCCAGACAATCATAAGGTCTTGCATCTGGTATTCATCATATTCTTGATCTCATCCTTTATCAATTATAATATTGTCTACATTCTTATGGATTTCATTTATGGATTTAAAGTCTGCTCTTTTATCTCATCGATGATTCCCTAGCTTAGCCATATTACCCATTTGATTTCTGCGAATGCATCTAGCATTTTTATCCATTGAATATCTGTTGTTTTTTTCTTTCTTTTTTGCTTTTTTGTGTTTCAATCGAATATCTAGTGTTTCCCTTGACTCACGGAGTATGATTAAATACTGCCTTAACTAGGAGGTTGGCATGGTATAGTAAGGCATAATAATTTTCATATTTATAACCTCTCACATGATGCATAGAACATCTGGATTTGTATGCATTTGAGTGAATTGAATCCACAACCCTAGTTATGAACTATAAGTGCATAATAAATTTTAAATTTGAAAAAACCAAAAAGGTGCATAACCAGTAATCGCGACATCCTTGATCTGGGTATGCCTACTAGCAACAGATCTATTGTATTTATTTCCTCTATTATTTTTTTCTACTGGGCAATGTCTATTAATGTTGAATTGCATTTATGTATATAGGATTGCACCTTATTTTATTTGACCCCAATCACAGATGTAACTATGCCCTATATTTGTGAATATTGAGCACAATCTTAAGAGAATCCACACACATTATGTTTTCTTAAGGTCAGTCTCAGTAGAACACATCCACATCTATAAATACAAGATGTAGGATAGCTCACAAAGTTTGTATTCTGGGATTTCTAAAATAACTAAATTTGATGTCAAAGACAGTTAATGTGTGGTTGGGATCTCTAATTTCGAGGAAAGGTTTTGAAAATTGCAATCCTCGGTTATTTTGAATATATTCTTTGCAGGATCCATCTAAGTAGATCAAACCCAACTCATGCTTGGTATGAAATTAGTGCAGATAGGACACTGCGTACCATGTTTTTTAAAACCAATCACAATAGTGCCCGTTTATGTTTCGCTTTTAGACTCAAAATGGCATTTATGTTCATTCACAACTTATTACTTTCAGACTGAATTTCAATAGCATGCACCCACATCGGCATCTTGTTTTTTTGTGAAGTTTTGTAGAATTCTAAATCTAAAATTTATCAACTATAGTAGAGCTTGGGATCACTTATCAAGGTTCTTTAACATTAAAGCCATGTAAGGGAGAGGATTCGATCATGGGCAGGGGATCATGGCAGGAGATGTGTCGTGGATATAGATTATGGGATTCTGGGACCTACTTTTGGGTAATAAAAGAGCCAACAAAAATTTCAAATATTTTAATTAATATGATAAAGACAAGTTCATATCAAATTCATATTATGTTCTATCATAGGTAGACTATTTGTTTGCCACCTTCTCAATATTAGGTGAATGCAAGTAGATATATTTATTTCCACAATATAAATATTGTTTGCCACCTTCCCAAAAATAGGTAAATGCAAAAGGATATATTTTTATCTAGAATACATGTTTTATTGCATTAAAAGTGAGTTTACATGTATAGAAGCCATTGTCAATTGAGTGAGTTGTAAATATATTTTAATAAATTACGATAAAACATGTTCCATTTCTCATGCCTTTTTGACAAACTACTGGTTTCACCATGTCCATATACACTAGTCTTTTTTGAATTTACCTATAAAAGTGTCAAAAACAAACCCTCAGGCTTACTATACAATAAAATTTTACAAAAAGACACGTAATTATATCAACCACACTTTACATATAAACATAAAATTAAATTAATCATAATTAAATATTAAAACTGATTAGAATTACAATTTTTTAAATATCCTCTCAAATCACCAACTAGATTTCCTATGTACTCATTTCATATCACTTCTATCATTTTATGTACTATAAATTTCTAGAATCCTCCCAACATTTCCATAATTCCCAAGTACACATAATATATCTCCCTATTGCACAATTTCATCATTTGCATCTCTCATTTAGCTTATTTTAGGTTATTTTGCATATCACATTGTGTTTTCCAACATTCTCTTTTCCAAGATTTTTTTGGTGGTGAACCCCTTAGAATTCAAAGAAACCCCTCCTAGGTCCCTCCTAATTGTAAAATTCACTCACCTTGTGAGGTTGTTAGTCAATCCAATTAGGACTCATAGGACATTAGTGAATGATTGGTAAAAAAAGAGTGATATATTTAGGTATCCATTTTTCTTTTCATCATTTTGGTGAACCCGACTCTTTTGAGCATTCATTTCTTTTTTGGATTCTATTAAAATCCTTAGATCTAGATTGCATTCATTCTTAGATTGCATCTTGCATTAGTGAAAGTGCATCTAAGGTATCTTGCATTTTACATTAGTGAAATTGCATCTAGGGTTTCTTTTATTTGCATTAGTGAAAGTGCATATAGGTTGCATTTTTACTTTGTTTGTATCATTTCATTTCATTGAAAAACTAAAAAGTGCATTGTTAATCATCGTAATTTCATTTAGAAACATTGTTATTGCATTAATCATATATTGTAAAAGGATCCAGAGTGGATGGGCGGGATTGTGGAGCACGAGCAGGAAAAGCAAGATTTTGAATCTTTGAGCAATGGAGCAGGCCATGGAGCAGGATCTGAGGAATCCCAAGCAGAATCAACGCATGTTCCAAGTGAGGAGAAAAGTAAGGATGAATTTGATGAGAAGGACATCAGAAACAAAATTCAAGTGGACCTGGGAGGGAAGAAAAATCTGGGGGCATCTCCTGAAGGATAAAAAGGTGAACATTCCAATGAAGTGGTAGGGACTGCTGATAGGGAAGGAGAAAAGTGCAAACCTTGGTCTTTGCTATTTGGTGTTAAGCCAAACGAAAAATCAATTTTCCCTCCAGTGCATAACTTTTCTGACCCAGTGAAAGGTAAGTTTTCCATCTTTGTGCCTAATCCGATTATTGATCATAATATTGCTTTGATGGAAAAAGTCCTAGTAGGTAAGTTTATGGGCCCTAGACCAAATGTTGAGGTGGTTAGGGAGTTTGTCAAAAATAAGTGGAAAATCAATGGGAAGGTAATGGTGGCTACTCTTCCTAGAGGATTCTTTGCCTTTGAGTTCACCAGCAAGGAGGATATAGTGGTTGTGAGGAGTGGTGGACCTTGGGTCATAGGAAAATCTTCCCTGGCTCTTAAGAAGTGGACTTCTCGTTCGGATCTCTTTGCCTCTATTTTTGAGAATGTTCCAGTTTGGGCTAGACTCCCGGATCTCCCTCTGGAATATTAGAATGATGACATCTTCAATGGTATTGCTAGTTCTTTTGGAGAGCTTCTATCTATTGACCCTATGACATCAGCTAGAAAGCGGCTGGTGTTTGCTCGAATCTCTGGGAGTTTCAAAAAATGTTGACCTTCCCTCTTCAATAGATATACAGTCAAAGTTGGGAACTTGGACACAAACTATATAGTTTGATTCCATTCCCTTTGCTTACTTTAAGTGTAGAAAAATGGGGCATTGGGCTAAGAAATGCCCCTTAAATGCCAGCAAAGATAAAGAAAACCACCAGGATAAACCTAAGACTGTCTAGAAAAAGAAATTTGAGGGGGAAGGGCAAGCTAGCAATACCAATACCCTTAATGAGGAGTCTAGTAGGAAACTTGATGATCAGGGGAATACCACTGGTATCAATGGCGAAACAAAATCCAAGGATCCTAATGTGCAGAAGAATCAACAAATAGGGACAAAAAGTAATTTTGGTCTGAAGGAAGATGGAGAAGAAATCCTCGAGAATGCGGGGGATGGTAAAAGGGATGAGGACTTTGTTTCTTCGACTTATAAGAGTTTACCTGAAGGCAAAGATAATGGGTATCCTGGACTAGAGGATATTCCTATTCAGGGTTTGTCTTTGGATATTGGCATTCCTATCCTAACTACTATTTTTGTAGAATGTTCCCCTCCAAGTGACCCTATTAGAATTGGGGAAGAAACTATTCTGGATTTTTTCAAGGACACCTTTGAGAATCTGAGCCAAAACACTGAACTCTCGAGTGATAATTTGAACTAGCTCAGGAATGGCCAGATAGATACTCTCCCTTGGAAGCAAAAAAGAATATATGATAAGGAATGGGAATCTAGCAGAGAGTTGGAGAGCCAAGAAGAAATTGATTGGGAAGAAGTCATCTCTCATTCAAAGAAAAATAAGAAGAAAAGCAAACATCAAAATACTCTGAGTGGAGTTGTGACCAGGACAAGAGAAAAGGTGGATTGTGGTGCTACTAAGCTAAGCCAAGGAAAAAGGTTGGGAAAATGGCAGAGAGAGCATGAAAGCTTTTAGGACATAGCAGATGGTGTTCAAAAGACCATTCCGAAGATTCTCCAATCCCCTAGTAAGATATAAAGATTATGTCGTGGAATATTAGAGGGCTTAATAGCCTTCAAAAGAGGGATGTTTTTCACAATTTTGTTAGGGATCATAAACTTGATATTCTCCTCATCCAAGAAACTAAAATTTCCAAAGAGAAGGTGGAGAAGATTAAAATGTTTCAGAACTATGGAATCCAAGGAAATAGTTAAGATGGTTCATCAGGAGGAATCACAACTTTTTGGAACCAAAACCTTATTAAAGGGGAACCTTTGCTAGAAAGCACTAATCATGTGGCTACAAAATTCACACATATCAAAGAAAATTTTAGTTGGATTCAGTTGAATATCTATGCTCCCAATGGGAAAGGAGCTAGAAAATCTTTGTGGAATGAGCTCTCTACTTTCCAGAGGATCTTTGATAATGACCACTGGGTTGTTATGGGCGACTTCAATACCCCCTTTTGAATGAAGAGAAATTTGGAGGATCTCAGGTGAATCAAGAGAGTAAATCTGATCCTTTTGACTTCATCAACAATAAGGAGTTGATTGACCTGGATTTGTAAGGAGCCTAGTATACATGGTCGAATAGGAGAGTCGGTAAGGAACTTGTTCAAGTAAGGTTAGATAGAACTTTAGTTTCTCATTAGTGGCTTATGTTCTCTTAAAGCTCTTTCTAGAGTGGGGTCAAATCATTTTCCCATAAGTTTTGTGGCAGACCCTATAAAGGTGAAGAAAAACTCTCCTTTTAGATTTAAAAGAATGTGGCTGTCCCACCCCTTATTTTTGATGAAATCAGGAAATAGTAGAATATTGATATTCCAGGTACTGCTATGTTCAGAATTGCTAAAAATTTGAGAGAAGTTAAATAGAAATTAAGAAACTGGAAAAAATAGTCCTTTGGAAACATTTTTGGCATTAAATTTGAACTTCAAATGGAGCTTGCGGAGGTCCCGGTCAAAATTCAGAGGGAATGATACATTGAAAACAAAAAGGCTAAAGAAAATGAGCTGCTGGTGAAACTGCATGATATTATAGCTAAAGAGGAGGAGTTCTGGAGGTAGAGATCTAGGGTGTTGTGGCTCTCAGTTGGAGATACAAATACCAGGTATTTCCATTTGTCTGCCTCAAAACACAGAGATGCCAATAGAATTTCTAATATAGAAGTTAATGGTATGAGATTTGAGGAAGAGGAAGACATCAAAAAGCAAGTTGCCCTTTTCTTTAACAACCTTCTTTCGGCGAATGGGGAAATCAGTCATAATTCAACCAAGATTTTTTGGTAGAGGCTATCCCTAAGGTTTTTGAGAGGGAACATAATGAAAAGCTTGTTTCCATTCCCTCTAAGGAGGAAATCATGAAAGAAGTTTTCTCCTTTGAAGGAAATAAGGCCCCTGGCCCTGATGGGTTTCCTATGTTCTTTTTTCAATGGTTTTGGGATATTGTTGAAAAAGATGTTGTGAATGTTGTTAAGGAATTCTTTGGATCCAGAAGACTCCTTAAGGAACTAGATGCTACTTTTGTGGTCCTTATTCCCAAGAAACCCTGAGCTTTGGAGTTTGAGGCATTTAGACCCATTAGTCTTTGCAACTCTTTCTATAAAATCATATCAAAGGTTTTGACTTCAAGGATCCTTACTATCCTTCCTTCGTTGATCTCCCCTCAACAGAATGGTTTTGTACCTGGAAGGAAAATATTAGACTCTATAGTGACTACGTCCATGAGAATATCCATTCACTTGTAGAATCTAAAACTGAAGGGTTTCTTCTTAAGCTGGATATATCCAAAGCTTATGACCCTGTTGACTGAGAGTTTTTATTTAAAATTCTTAGGGTGTTTGGTTTTAGTAGCAGAGTAATTCAGTTTGTGAATCAGTTAGTTACTACGGTCTCCACCTCTATTATTGTGAATGGATCTCCATCTAGATTCTTTTAAAATTCAAGAGGCCTAAGATAGGGTGATCCCATCTCTCCTATTTTGTTTACTATTATGGCCAAGAGCCTGGGAAGGAATCTTAAAATCTTGATTGATCAAAGGTCTCTTTTTGGTCTTAGTCCTTCATCTACAAATTTGATTTGTTCTCACCAACAGTTTGTTGATGACACTATGTTGATGAGAAGATCAATGGTGAATGAGGCTAAGACCTTGAAAAAAACTTTGGATGTGTATGAGAAGGTGCCTAGGCAGATGGTCAACATACATAAGAGCTCCCTTTTTTTCTTCAATACCCCTAAGCATAGACAAGTCAAGATTGCAAGAATCCTTGGTTGCAGAGTGGAATCCTTACCCTCTTCTTATCTTGGTCTACCACTATGTCTTAAACCTCTGAATTCCTTTTGGTGCTCGCTGGTTGATAGGTTTAGAAAGAAGTTGGCTGGATGGAAAGGAGCTCTTTTGAGCTAAGTTAGAAAAATTCAACTTCTTAAAGCTTCTCTTCAGAACCTCTCAGTTTATGTTTTAAGCCTTTTCAAAATTCGTGCTAAATGTGTTGAGGGCATTGAAAAGATCCAAAAAAGATTACTTTGGTCCGGTGTGGAGGAAAGAAAGAGGATACCTCTTATAGGGTGGGATTTGGTATGTAGACCAAAAACCTTGGGGGGTTTAGGTCTTAGAAAAATTAGAATGATTAATAAGACTCTTCTAGCCAAACAAATATGGAGATCCTTCTCGTCTATTGGAGAATGGAAAAATATTTTAAGAAGTAAATTTATGACCAATTGTGCATCCCTCAAAGTGTTGTTGGATTTTCCTTTCCTACCTCGTGGTTCAGCTTGTTGGAATGATATGATTGTTGCTAGAAAGATCTTGGATTCGGGGATAGGATGGCATATTATAAGCAGAAATCAAGCAAGATTCTGGGAGGATAGATGGCTTTTTAAAGAGCCCCTCATCAAAATTGAAAGATTCAACAAATGGGTTAAGTTATGCAAAGTTTATTTTGGGGAGCTTGTCAAAGATTATTGGTATGAAGGAGAATGGGTGGACTTGTGCATGGTTAGTCAGGAGTTGGCTCAACTTCAATCTTCCTTAAGGGCTGTCAGTTTGGGATAGATTCAGTTCGATGATAATCTTGTCTGGATGGACAACCCTTTGGGTAACTACTCTGTTTTGTCAGTTGTCTCTTTGATGTCCCTTTCTCAAGCTCCCTCTCCCTTCTAGTCTAAAGTGTGGATTAAACTCTTAACACCAAAAT